>JAIFZK010000011.1:2672500-2735000 GCA_027481765.1 Tenualosa thibaudeaui
GAAGCAGACTATGTAAAACGCCAGATAAAAGATTGCAAAGGGTCCAAATGTGATGAGGAAGAGCACCACTCCGAGACCCCCCCATCCCCAGACGGACAGACTGGCCTGGAAGAGACAATACACACACACACACACACACACACGTGGGTTAACAGTGTTGTTCTGTGAAAGCCTGTGGCCCACTTGTGAGTCAGCAGGCGAGAGCCAACAATGTGAGGACACAGATTCTAGATTAAACCGATCACTCACACACACGCACACACACAGTCCCTGATGCCAAGACTGACGACAAGGCAGGGAAGACAAACACTCTGTGCTGCATGGCACCTGCCAACCTTGAGCAAGATGCAGATTAAAGGATAGTGTGTGTGTGTGTCTGTGTGTAAAGGGGCAGAAAAGCAGGGCCTGAGGTCTGCATTAACCAAGTCTCTGAAAGGTACAGTGTGTCTCTCTCTCTCTCTCTCTCTCTCTCTCTCTCTCTCTCTCTCTCTCTCTCTCTCTCTCTCTCTCTCTCTCTCTCTCTCTCTCTCTCTCTCTCTCTCTCTCTCTCTCTCTCTCTCTCTCTCTCTCTCTCTCTCTCTCTCTCTCTCTCTCTCTCTCTCTCTCTCTCTCTCTCTCTCTCTCTCTCTCTCTCTCTCTCTCTCTCTCTCTCTCTCTCTCTCTCTCTCTCTCTCTCTCTCTCTCTCTCTCTCTCTCTCTCTCTCTCTCTCTCTCTCTCTCTCTCTCTCTCTCTCTCTCTCTCTCTCTCTCTCTCTCTCTCTCTCTCTCTCTCTCTCTCTCTCTCTCTCTCTCTCTCTCTCTCTCTCTCTCTCTCTCTCTCTCTCTCTCTCTCTCTCTCTCTCTCTCTCTCTCTCTCTCTCTCTCTCTCTCTCTCTCTCTCTCTCTCTCTCTCTCTCTCTCTCTCTCTCTCTCTCTCCTTATAAAATTGTTTTGCCCAGAGTGAGATTGTGCTTGTGATGTGTTAAGTTCAGGTCAAAGGGAGGTTTGTGTGTGTGTGAGTGTGTGTGAGTGAGTGTGAGTGAGTGAGTGTTCTACCAAAGAAAAAGGAAAAAATGATGAGGCACCAAAGCGAAGGAAGGGACTCCAGACAGGAAGCAGGAAGACAGAGACAGGATTAGAAACAGGCATCAGAGAGAGAGAGAGAGAGAGGCAGAAAGACAGACCCACAAAAGTTGAGACAGAGACAGACAAGCGAAAGGTGTGGGCCCAGTATAGCAAAATAGCAATATATAATATCAGTGTATGGAGTGGAAGTACACACACACACACAACGAGAGAGAGAGAGACAAAGAGAGAGACTTAAGAACAGACAGATACAGAGAGGAGAGACAGAAAGACAGACATGAGATAGGCTACATGACAAGGACAGAGGGTGAGCACAGGTTATGCTGCATCAATGCATGAAATGTGTGTATGTGACACACACACACTCTTCTAGACACTCTGTACACAGTGTGTGAGTGAGCAAGAGGGGAGCGAGGGAGGAAGGGATAGAAAGAGGGGGCCAGAGGTAGAAAGAGAGAAGCAGAAGAAGAGAGAGCAGCAGACAATGAGAGAGAGAGCGGACTTTAAAAAAGACCCTGGAGCGGTGTGTGTCTGGAGGAGAGCATGCATTTCCCATGCACCCGTTTCCTGTTATTGTCACAGCAGGAAGAGAAGGGAACTGGGCCGCCCGACTTTTACCAGCAGTGACCAGACCACACACACACACACACACACACACACACACACACACACACACACACACACACACACACACACACAGACACACAGACACACAGACAGACAGACAGACAGACAGACAGACAGAGACAGACAGACACAAAACCAGTTCATCTACATTATTCACACACCAACAGTTCACCCACATCACACACAGACCTATTTTTCACACACATGCACACAGACTCAAGCATCAAGGCCTTCCAAGCAGACAGAGAATATCTAAAACTGTCCAGTGGTTTTATCTTGCTCTACTAACCTAAATACATCAGGACCTCCTCTAGCTAATGCTAAGCTACATAGTGGATTAACCTATTGATTTTTCACAACTGACGGGCCAGTTGGATAACGTGTTAAAATTATGAAAAAATGTCAGTCAGGTATCTCAAAAAGCCCAAAAAACATACACTTCAAATTTCTTGTTTTGCTATCAGACCAAAGATAAGCTATTTAGCTCACCATGGCATCATCACACTACATAAAGCTGGACATGCATAGCACAATAAGTAAAGCTGCAAATAATGGTAAGAAGCTGCAGTCAGGGTATTTTTCTTTTTAAAAAGTACTGAAACCAACTAGTCACTTACTAAAATAGCCTAGTTGTTGCTTCCTTTAATGGCCTAGTTGATTGGGCGAATTAATTATCTGATTAAACATGGCAGCCCTAAAATACACTTTCCCTATAGTGCCATACATCATCAACAGCTCTCTGTCTGAAAGGCACCACAAATTTAAGATGGACCACAAGCTTACACAAGTGCAGAGTTTTAAACACGATGAACCTTCACCAGATGTGTTTATTACTTCACCTCTGTCAAGAGATAGGTCACAAGAACTGTGAACCTGTTCACAACACAGCTCAGGGTCAACTTTCCACTTAGCAAAGATAAGATTCTTAGCACTGACAGAAAGGCTGGATAAAGACCAAGTTTCAATGGCTACTGAGAAGCTTGAGCAGACACTAGAATTGACAGGAGTCTGAATAAAATCTCTGGTTGTCTTGCTGAAGGACGACATTTCTTCTGACAGAGTGAATCCACTATTCTTTTTCTTTTGGGGTGGTGTGTGTGTGTGTGTGTGTGTGTGTGTGTGTGTGTGTAATGTGCCCCAGTAGAAAACTAGAACGTTCGGGGAGACAGCCATGTGACATCGCCTCCACCCAATCGAGGGAAACTCAGGACATCTCTACAGCCACCACCATCCCCCCTGCACCCCATAAGCACACTGAGAAGGCCCATTCTTACCGACGTGACGTGTCTGGTGAACCAGGTCACACAAACTCAATTCCATATGCACAGTAGATCATAAAGTATTTAAAGCATAAAAAAGAGTGTGGGGCTAAAATGTGGGGTAAGGATAAAAAAAATCTAGCTTACAGCAAAAATATCAAAAGTCAAGAGAAGTCCCTCTTTCTCACTTTCAATTCAAAGTATACTGTGAGTGCCACAACTAGCCTAAAACAAGACTGAACATTATTCTAAGAGGCAAGCTAAGTTCACAAGGGTTTAGGACAACAATTGCACCATAGCAATATCAAACCATAACAGACAAACCCACCAGACAACTAGCTCTTGCACACCTGGGATAGGTCATTAAACCACAATGTTTGCAGTTGACTGTCAATTGCTGAACCGGTTGAGTTGAATTGAATTGAGGGAGAGAGAGAGAGAGAGAGAGAGAGAGAGCTAGACTAAACTAAACAAACAACTGAGCAGTGATTCAATAGTCAAAGCCCTACTGGTGCATTCTGGGAAGTTTATTTAAAAATCACATAAACACACACACACATTCTAGAGGCCGTGCTTGTTTCATAACAACTTCCACACAATGTAGGGCCTCATATACGACTGGGAGGCAGGAAGGCAAACACTATTAGTGTCCTCTGCCACTGCGTAGGCGTCCAAAGGGGAAGGTCCTGTTCCTGGCCTGAGGCACACCCTAATGCTGTCAGTCATTTAGGCTCTACCCTGGCTTGACTGAAGGGCCAAAAAGGCAGGCTGACTGCCGTATGTAGGCCTAGGGTAGTAGCTCATTCCAGGGATGCTTATCTTTCCAAGGCTAGTGCTCTGTGGAGACTGTATTTGAATTGCCTATTTGCATTAGGTCTTTCACTCACATATGCTTTCCAGTGTGCGGTTAAAGGGCCAAGCTTAGCGGTTTTTATCAGCGTTTACACCACATGGAAAGCAAGGCAACATGCTTCCAGGTATGAGCGCACACAAACACACACACACACACACACATACACACACACACACACACACACACACAAAGAAGGATGAAGGTCTTTTTGATACAATACAGAAGTCACTCTTCCTCCTCCTCTTCCTCCTCCGTTATTATTAGAGGTCCAAATATTTACAAAAGTACAGCGGGGACTGGGGAGAGAGAGAGAGAACCTTGCACTGCCATCAAGATGATCCTCCCCGGTGTAATCACCATTTACAGGCTTTGGACTCCAAAATCTGAGTCTGAACAGATCAACTGTAAATGGGGAGAGTGTGTGTGAGAGTGTGTGTGTGTGTGTGTGTGTGTGTGTGTGTGTGTGTGTGTGTGTGCATAGCATGTGACACATCGCGAGACACTCTCAGCGAGGGGCACCAACTCCCACTGACGGGTGTCCTGGGAGAACAGAGAACTGAAGGCAGCTGGAAGGGGTGGGGTGAGAGTGTGTTTAGAGCTGGGGGTTGGGGTACCAGGAAACACCCCACCCCTGTTTCTATAACCCCCATCCATTTCTGGATGAAGTCCACACACACCTTGTGTGAGGGTCAGATTTGGGAGGAGTTTCTGAGAACCACATCTGTAGGAGGAGAGGATGGATGGGATGATAAAGAGAGGGGCTCCTGGAATATCACTCAATTTCTCCTTCAAAGTGTGAAAAACAGCAAAAAGGGAAAGAGAGAGAGAGAAAGAGAGAAGACTAAGAAGTTGGGGAAAGCCTGCCAGAGGAGTGACTCACAGACTCATCTTCTGGAGAGAGGCAGACCGTGGGTGTTTCTCTCACTCTCTCTCTCAATCTATCTCTCTTTTTGGCTCCCTGGTGAGCTTCTCCTGTGGTGCAAACGCAAACTCATCTCCAACTTCAAACGGTTCCCCTGTCAGCGCCTCAGTGCAAAGAAATTCGCTTGATCTCGGTTTGGTCTTTGCCTTCATTTGCCTTCAGCAAGGCTAAAGAGACAATGAAGTGTACAGAGGCCACAAGAAATGCCATCCAGAACAAAAGATATCTGACAAATACTGCAGAACAAATAAACAACCAGCACTGTGGCTCATGAGAGCAAGATGGTGAACAAAAATGGTCTAGTTTTTCTAGACCAAAAAAAATCCAAAATCTAATCTAAAATCCAAAGTCCAAATCCAAGGTCCAACAGTCCCATAAAATTCCGCAGAAGATTCTGCGGAGTTCTGCTGCCAAGGACAAATGTTGACCATAACACACAAACACTCCAAAAACACAAGATTCGAGCCATGGCAACATCATCTTAGTCATAAGTCATAATATGTGCTCCAGTGAATTACAGCCCACAATTTACAATTAGTTTATAGCACTTAAATTAATGTGCTTTCTGCTACACTGTGGTCAAAACAAAATGTGGGAACATTTGGTCAGTGTGACACGTGGTGCGTTCACTGATGTGAGCACATGTAAAAGGCAAGCCTCTGGGAACAGTGGGAGAGTGAGCGAGGTCTGACGCACTTGACCGTTGCGTCTGGAAGACGAGCCCATCAATAACGCCTCGCTTTCAGACACATAACTCGGGCCCCATCCATCATGGAGAGAGATCCTCTGAACGCAAGGTCTTGACATCGTACCTGCATCTTGGTGAAGCTTGAGAGTGATAACAACCAGTCGACAGTTTCCAACTCTGATTGTGCCCCTGGTGCTGATGAACAGGCCAACTCCCTGTGTTACAAGGAATCTATGATGAAATAGACCTTTATTTAAAAAAGAAAGAAAAAAAGAAAAGAAAGGAGGAAACTACACCCAAACTGGTTTTGAAAGCATTATGAAATGTGTATGAAATTCTGTCGGATGTCCTTGTCCTGATGTCAACTTTCCTGGAGTGCTCAGCTCAGTCACTCCAGGAAAGGCAAAGCTGTATCAGTAGCAAAATGCTGCCCATCTTATCATAGAGTATACTAACTGAATCATCTGAATCACAAGTCTGTGTGTGTGTGTGTGACTACCCACACATGACAGAGAGATCTGGTATGTGCTGGTTTTGTTGGTTCAATCACGGGTGAGGTGTGCACTGTGCAATTATGGTGTGCTATGTATAGTAATTCCCTGAACATACAGTGGAAACACAACAATAAAGCACTACAGCTCAACACACACACACACACACACACACACACACACACACACACACACACACACACACACGACTCTGTTCGCTTCCCACAGGATGCAGGCAGTAAAAACAAATGTCCATAAGTACCCATTCTTTTTATGGCTTACATATCACACAGTCACACACCACATCTACACTGTAGCCCATAAGGGACCTTCTGGATAGCCACCAATGCCAGTAAAGCCACCAATGGAGGGCACAAAATCCTCAGACTAGGGCTGGGCACTGCTTGCAACCTCACGATACGATACACATCACGATGCAGTCCACAATGTGACAGGCCTACTGTAACATGGTCAATTGTGAATAATGACCATGTCCTAAACAGAATTAACTGTAACAGGTAGTTCATATAATTATGCACAAGTGAAAATCAGTTTCACAATGTTTAACTCTGAAAATTAAAATGAGCTTATCTGTTGTCTCTTTAACCTGTTTTGATGTTAAATAAATAATAAACAGCATCTGATTTAATTCATGCATTAGTAAAATGTATGATACAATGCATCACGACACTGATATTTTGAACATCTCCAACTCAGACATGCAGAGAGAGCCCTACACCAACACCAGCTTTAGCCTTGATCAGGGCAGGCCAAGACTAGGTCTAACTCTACTCCTCCAGAAGAGCTGTTGGTCACGTTCCATGACCTTCAGTAACCTGAGAGGAGCCTTGTGTTATCTGTCCAGCTTACTTATCAGCCTCAGGTCTAAATGTGGCGCCCTGTGGAAAAACCCACCAGCCGTGTGTTTACATACCTGTGAGCACAAGCAAAGTTCCCCTGACATGTGGTGCATCCAATTATATCTTTGTGGTGTTTTGGTGAATAGTTACAGAGCAGAAAGCTCTCTTCTCTCGTTATAGATGAAGCTTGTTCTGATACATAACAAAACATCCTCCACATTCATCACCTGGTTTTACCTGTCCAGTAGGTAATGCATAGGAGGTAAAAGGGTCAGCCACTGGTTAAGACTACCTTGAGCTTGCTTAGCGGTTCAGCTGGTGTGAAAACAAATGCAGGGTTTTTGGAGCCACAGGTGATTCCATTTCCCCTCCTTTCAAACACAGACAAGGGCTATCTGCAGTGGACCCAGCAATGCAGAGGCTTTTAAATAGAGGCTATGGCCCATTTGATCCATGGGGACATTGTACCTGGTCCCCAAATATGTATTCAATGATATTGTCTAACACAGTGATTCCCAACCAGGGTAGGGGTGCGCGAGCACACTGCAGAGGGTACGTGGAAATATTTCATAATTTATTTCCAAGATGACAAATACATATTCTCAGGCATTTCATATTAAGCCTGTCAATAAAATGGTGCTTGTGCGCTACAACTAGTTTCCCCGGGGAGACAATAACCTGTGGCACTCCTCAGCAATAAGAATAATTGTGTTATTTTAACTTTTGGAGAATCATCAGCACGTATGAATGAGGGGGTACTCATGGTATGACAAAAAGGCTCAGGGGGTACACAAGACAAAAAAGGTTAGGAAACACTGGTCTAACAGATAGACACACTTTAACACTAGCACATTCTTACAAAGATATCAAGGATAACACAAAAAAAACAAATAAGGTTCCTGTGGTCCTCAACAGTACAGGGGGTGTCTCATTTCCAGTGTGGTCCTCAATAGAACAGGGGCTGTCTCATTTCCAGTGTGGTCCTCAATAAAACAGGGGCTGTCTCATTTCCAGTGTGGTCCTCAATAGAACAGGGGGGTGTCTCATTTGCAGTGTGGTCCTCAATAAAACAGGGGGGTGTCTCATTTGCAGTGTGGTCCTCAATAGAACAGGGGGGTGTCTCATTTGCAGTGTGGTCCTCAATAGAACAGGGGGTCTCTCATTTCCAGTGTGGTCCTCAATAGAACAGGGGGTCTCTCATTTCCAGTGTGGTCCACAGTAGAACAGGGGGTGTCTCATTTCCAATGTGGTCCTCAACAGTACAGGGAGTGTCTCTTTTCCAGTGTGGTCCTCAGTAGATCAGGGGGGTGTCTCATTTCCAGTGTGGTCCTCAATAGAACAGGGGGTGTCTCATTTCCAGTGTGGTCCTCAATAGAACAGGGGGTGTCTCATTTCCAGTGTGGTCCTCAATAGAATAGGGGGTCTCTCATTTCCAGTGTGGTCCTCAGTAGAACAGGGGATGTCTCATTTCCAGTGTGGTCCTCAACAGTACAGGGAGTGTCTCATTTCCAGTGTGGTCCTTAGTAGAACAGGGGGTGTCTCACTGTGGGAAACCCATTACTTGTTTTCCACCAGTGGTGTTCAGGTTGCTTTCTTAATCAGTGTGGAGGGCCCTGTCGGTTTCAAACAGTTATATAATAGAGCAGGATGTGTGCAGGGGGATACGGATGATTAGGGCAGCATGAGCAGGTCTGGAGCTCACAAGCTGCTGACAGTGACTGACATGCCAGTTCTTTACTGGCAACAGTACTTTTAGTTTCTCTAACTGGAGAACTTTTTGCTGGGGCGACCACACCAAACATGACTCCCTGCCTGCCTGCCCGAGGGCCCTTCTGCTGTCCTTCAACCCTGCCAGTGAGCCTCTTCAGTCCGCGGCAGCTCGCCTATTTCTGGAGGCACTGAGCTGCGCAGAGGACAGGCGTCTTTCCCTAAAGGGTTAAAGGTGGACTGCGTAATCTAAATCTCGTCTATGGCTTCTCAGTGAGCGCCCAGTGCTTCAAAGACGCCACTGGTTTGTTTGTATCCTAGAGCTGGAAGATTCCAGTCAAAAAGTAATGGCCCATAGACTGTTGACCTGATCTGACCTGTAGTTACACTTAGCTTAACACCTGTGTGTGTTCATAACACAATTGCTCACCTTCAGTTGTTCTATGTTAGCCTAGCGGTCTTAATATACCAGTTTGAACCAGTGTTTAGTACTGAAAAACCCAGCACCTCAGTTTGGCTAAGCACTGCGTCAGTGGTAGTGTCATTCCAAGTAGCCTATCTGTTTCAGAGCACTTCCAGGCACTTGGAACACCAACACTTGACATTCATTTCTGCACATGCTTTAAGCATGCATCAGCGAACCATTTAAATATAACAAGTGACAGCAGAGAATTCTTCACTTCCTCATTCCACATTGGACACCAATACCAGCAAACCCCCTTTTGCACAGTTCCACCAAGCCCTGCGGGAAAGTCAGGCCATCTTGGTCGCCAAGTCATGGCTGCTTCCTCTGACGTATGTTTGATAAGAAAGGCTGCCTGGTATCCTCGTTCATGGACCTAAGCTTTGATTAAGACTCACTAAGAAGCTTTGGATGTGCATGGCACACTTATTCTACGCCGTTTATAACTCCAACCTAAGGGCTAAGTACAGGTCTACCTAAATCCACCCTTCATATAACTCTTTAAGTGTAGGTGGGCAGTAAAAGCTCAATTGACTATGGGAATTGATCTTAATGTGGCCCTCCTTAAAGCATTTTAACATATTTTCCCAAATACAGACTACATGCAGTGTTGTAACAATCTCATTTCAAATGGGAACAATGTCTCTGGGAAAGAAATCTACAATTTAATAGACAATTGTAAACATTACTGTGTAGTGTAGAGCTATGTTGACTGGGATATCAGATTTTGTCCACAGCTACATAAACTAGCGTCTGAAAGTTTGCCTGGTATTGTGGAATTGCAAAGATATACCCGTGTCGACTTCAATTAACAGTAACTCAACAGTTAGCAGCCTAATAGCAAACAACACAGTAACATCCAGCTGCTACTGTGCGAGAAGCGAGCATTCAGACCAACACAAAGAGCCGATGACAGCTGCGCGTGGAAAACTGAATGATGTTTGTTCACGGGCCAAGTGCATCGGTGCAATCAACCAACATGCTTGCTGACAGGTCGAATGTGAAACCCGAAATGATACGAATTCAGCTCTGGCTAATGACATAGCCAACTCAACATCAAGTTCACACGCTGCAATACGACTCGATGGTTTTGGTTGTGCGCATCTGTCTCAATCAATCATTGTGGTCAAACAAACTGACCCAGGCGTTTATTCTGTGAAAGGGGATGATGACAAACATCTTTGCTGTAAAGTTAGACGAAGGGAACGTGTCAACGAAAACGCCACGTAGATAATTGTCGACCTGGGGCAAGACGAGGAGTTCAACCCGTTTTCATCAAATTAAGCTAGCCAGCCAACACCTATGAGTGGCAGCAAGTTGCGCTCATCTTGTCCAACACTGTAAAAATACAATTTGGGCAATTGTCAACACATTAATAATTACACAAAGATGGTTAATTTGGGATGTTGTTGCATTTGAAGGTAACAGCATAAGCTCATCGTATTAGCGATGTAATCCCAGACTGAGCAACCAGATGCCTCTTCAAAACATAGCCTTGTCTGGGTTCTGTCCTGTGTTTACCTGTTAGGTTGTTAGCTAGCTAAGCTAGCTAGCATTAGCCCATAGCGAACACTGTCGTTAGCTGACTAGCTAGCCAGCTAGTTGTGCTGTCACTACACAACGGAAAACAAACTCAACATACAGACCACAATGACTAACCACACTTACCTCTGCAAGCATTATTTAAAACGTTGCGGCACTCGTCCTTCAGGCTAACCCCACCACATTTTACCACGCGTTACGTCGCTATTTTCTCGTTTAAAAACTGATAGATTTCCAGAGTCCGTACACTCTCCGGATAGTCGCCATATTGCTAGATTTACATCCCCTACTCTGACAGTCTCCACTGATTGGACCGATGGTTATGACGCAAGGGACATACCCGTGACCAGGGGCGTTTTTTTCACTCAACAAGCCTTCAGTGCCCTTAAAAATGATTGACCCAAATTAGGAATTGAAATTATAAGATACATTGTATGTAAGACGACAGGCCTAGTATATACAGTTTTGCGACACGGTAGACTAAACATTGGGGACACTTGAAGTAGAAGACGTAGCAAGACGTGGGTTAAGCTAAAGCAAAGTAAATTTGAGCAATTATTGCCAATGTAGCGTTCTCTCTTAGCTATTTTTACACTGCATGCATTTCCCCACTAGTGTTAAATTAATGCAAACATTTTATGTGATATTATGCATCAGCTCTTTGACCTCTCGAAAGGAATATTTTGTGAACCGACATTTTAATGCGTTCAACAAGCTGTGATGTTAAAAGGCTATTTGCCAAGTGATATTGGTGGTTGATTAAAATGAAAGAGGCTTCCAAATGAGTATAGAATAATTTACCCAGCATATAGGCTATGTGCCTATAGCCTATAATGAAATGGGATTACTTTACTTCCTCTTGTTGTAGAAACTTGCCTTAACTCAGCATCTATCACTGAAGTCACGTGATGACGCTACTGTTTGCTCGAAAGGAAAAAAAAAATGTTGCAGTACAAGGACATGTATGGCTATAATCCCGCCTGGGCGCGGCTAGAAGTACTTGAGGCCAGTCGAATAGAATATACCTACCTGTCCCCATTTGGTTAAACACCCAATCGGGTCAGTCAGAAAGCCGTGGTGGTGTAGACCGACTTGTTTGCAAGCATTTAATAGTCCATGCTTACTTGCTGTCACCAGGTTCCCCATTTGTTCAGCAGAGCTGCGTTATCATCCAAATCGCCCTCTCATATTTCCTCTGTGTCGCACAGCTACGCCGGGTGTGTATCTGATAAGTACTCTAGGCCGAGAGCAGGGCGTTTGTGGATCTGATTCATCCCTCTCGGCTCAACACCTAGCTCACACTCAGTTGATCTGGTTTGTGTGGGTTTGTCGATGCAGCATTTGTATGATCACAAGACAAAGTGAACTCTGAGCCTTGGTTTATGAGCCGCAATTGTGCTTTTGGTAGTGCACATTCATCACCTGTGGCGCTATTTCCATGTTTTGTGATGAGGAGAAACCACAGGCGGCGAAAGAGACCCTCCTTCACGAGTATTTTTACTGGGCTGTTATGTTCCTGCTTAATTTGCAGTTGTGTGAGTCTAGACTGATTGAATAAAAAAGTCGCATTGACTGATGGATGCGTGATTATGCTACAACCATGAACATCACAATAACCAGACTAGATTTCAGTGCGCGTTTTATGTATTTAAAGGGTATTTCAGTGTGTGGAGAGAAGACAAAACATTTGTAGACAGCTACAGTATAACTATCATATAAAAAAATACATCAATTGATCTACACAGGTTAATCTTCAGCCTGTCTGAAGTGAACCACCGCGATTGTCTTTATTGTGTAAACGATATTATTATGAATCCTGTCCATTGTGTTGCTATTTTTAGTAAGTACTTGTGTCGCCAGAGGCAGCGGTAGCATTTAACATTCGCTGCAGTTTGTCTGAAAGCTCGTCGGTCTCCTCACCCTGTAAAGATGAGATGAAGATGTCTATGTGATTTGAATTACATGCGGATTTACTACAGTGATGTATCTAACTACATAAGGTGTAATAACACATCGCGAATCCCGGAAAGGGTAAGTTTAATAGCGCTATTTCCATGTATTCACGCAAACACGGATTCCGCTAGAATCCATTTTACCCGAGATACATTGTTTGGTATCGCTTTGATAAACTATCAAGACTGCGCGACCATTTACTCATCTCTCGTTAGTTCGTCGTCCACGGATGATAATTGGCTAGAGATGTTGTAGGGGCACTCTAGATTCAGTTTCTTTCGCCCATTCTGTCAAAAAAACTGAGGAAATCTTTTTGACATTTGTTTATCAAAGATAACTGTTCGAAGTATACCGGTAATTTTAGTTTTTGTCGCCATAGTATGACATACTGCATTTTATTGCGTTGCCTGCATTTCAAAAAATCACTAAAACGCCGTCTCTGAATGAATTTATGCTTGCGGTTCGCGATGAACCTCAAATAAGTTGCTCTGGACCATACCCCCTAAATGAAAACAGTGCATATGGTTCAAAGTAGATCAAGTTTAAATTTTGAAAACATTTTGACGTTTTATACAAATTGAGCTGTTCACGCATGCATGGTAACAGGTTAGTATCATGCATCGCTTCCTCGTCGTCCTCCTCCACTGGGAAAACATCGCCGCGCTAAAAATAGAACTGATACCATCTACTGAACACATACACGACCTCTGCGCGAACGCCCACAGTACGTGAGCGACGCATCAATTGAGGCTGAAGCGACGGACTCCATTCCAAAACAGTTCATCATGCAATGTAAATGTCGCCTTCGTGAGTGTACATATCTGAATGTTTAAAGGGGAAGAATCTATTGCACGTCACGTACAGTCGATGGACATACACTCACGCGCGCACACACACACACACACAAATTCAGTCTACACATGCTCAGTGCTCCATGTATAGATGTTATATCAGTGTTATGGCATTGGGAATGATGTTACAAAATCATGTAAAAGAGAAAGAATCAATATCCCAGGAATCCAATGTGTGCCAATGAGGTTTCCTGTTTTGATCACAACTATGCTGGCTTTAATTGCACCTCTGTACAGCAGTAGCAACACCCTGTATTGATGTCAGTCTGCACGGTAAGAATCTAAGGTGTGAGTTGGGGACAGAAAATGTGGGTCATAGGTTGGCGCCGGTGTGCGGGTATGCCTGTGTGCTCTACATGTCTACATGTGTGAAGCACATGGGTTCTTTTGCACCATAGGAAGAAACCACTGTGTTTGCAGATAAAGGTACTTGTACATGAATGTGTTGTGTGTGTGTTTGTGTGGCTGTGTTCTTATGCACATATGTCCCTCTGCAGGTGGGTGTGTGGACACGCACTCTGTGCTAAATCCATGCAGTTGGAGCCCCCCACCCACAGCTGGCAGGGAGAGGACTTGACTTCACAATCTACCATTATCACACCGGTGCTGCCTCCACCCAACAACCATGACCTCACCTGAGCCCACAGGTAAGCCTTCAGACACCTCAACCTCGTCCTTCCAGCTGTGTACCCCCAATGAACCATTCCAATAGGTGCAGTCAACACAGGGGTGTTTCAATTTGGCTGGCTGTTTGGCTAACTGGATGGGACTTGGGACACTGGGAAAAAACCCATACAGTAGGCAACATCACAGACCTTTGCCCAATGAAAAAGCCTCATTGCCCCCCAAAATGCTTTGCTTAAAGCCAGACAACCAACCAGCTAGCCAGCAAGCCAGCCAGCCAAATCCATTGACTGACTTTCTCTAGCTGGCTACAGTTGACTTCAGCCAATGATGCATTGTTAGTTTCTGGGCTTTCAACCCAGAACACATTGCTAACTGCAGCCAGCTAGGTAAAGTCAGGTTGTGTTAAATGCCCCTATTCTAATAAACGCAACTCCTCAGTCAGGTAGATGAGTTAATTAGCGGAATAACCTGCATTAAGTGTAGAACCAATACATATAGCAGGGCTTTTGCTCGCTGAACCCAGGGTTAGCCACATCTGCCCTCCACTGCAACCGAACGTTGCCACTGACGCTATTGCTGCGCTTTTATCTTCCCACCTACTCCCTTTATCCAAGGGGAGAAGGGAAGAGCTGTTTCGAGGTCACCAGGTTGTTGCAGAGCCCCTCAGGTGTTTTTTATTTTTTATTTTTTTGTTGTTGTTGCTGAGCGGTGTGACAGTGGGTGTATTATATTTAGATGCCCGCTCTCTTGCCTGGGGCCGTCTGAGAGAGAGAGGGCCCTGGATGTGTTCTTGGCAGGCAGCGGCGAGCAGATGGATGCCCACGCTGACAGGGCACTCACTGGGCCTTCTTTCATCACTTTGGTCCCCCCTGCTCCACCAACTCCCCTAACCCAGGCATGCCACTCAGAGCATGGCATAGTGCGCTCAAAGAAAAAGAGAAGAAGAAAAAGAAAGTCTTGCGGTGGTGCTCCCTGTGGTGTTCCCAAGGAGCACATGTGTATAGAAGTGTCTGTGTGCATTAACTCAATGCAGTATCTGTCTCTATGGAGTAGCAAAATATGGATATGAGAAGATAAATTATTGAATATGGTAGAGATTGTATTGAGTGTAGCACGCTGCTAAAGTAGGAGATTCTTTTTCTTTCCTCTCCCTTCATTTTCTTTTCTTTCCCCCTTTGCCTGTGAGCTGTAAGATATGAATGGGAATGAGCCGCTTGCAGACTCACAGACCTGACGTTAGCATCACCGTGGTTAATGATGCTGATTCAAAGCTCGACAGTGACAGCCCATAATACTACTGTTGATGAGATTGATGACACCCAGCCCGCACCATAGAAACAGCCTAAGCATTTACCTGGAGGAGAGAACAGTTTAAAGGCAAATGAGAAGCTGGCTTAAGATTCAGTAATTTTCCAGTCATTTATTTTTTTAGTGAGTCATGTTCTAATTGTGTTTCCTTACAATTGAGTCGGCGACTTGCATAGTGTCACATTCAGTCAGGACTGTTTGCATCATCAGAACTGTCAGCATCGTTAAGCAACCATTTTGGTTACCATGGCAAGAGAATGTTCAGAATGTCCTGTAGTGATGCTCTTGTTTAGAGGTTGCTTTCAGGAAGCTACATTCAAAAAAAGCTAACAAGAAAACTTACATGTATATTGTCTGTTAATAACTCACCATTAATTATGTTATACAGTGAAAACTGACTGTGTATGTTTTTTGGATGTATTATCTTGTGAGCTGGTTTTGTGTTTCAAGAGGGAGATGAGCTCTCTGATAGTGTTGGGTCTATGTGTATACTTGATCTGATGACATAAGCACACGGCAGTGTATCTGCTAATGACACAAGCAGACAGAAATGCAGATGGTGGACCAGCCCCGTCCCCAGAGACACTGAGCTTTGGGTGGTGGTCTGGTAACATTCCTAAGTTTCTTTGCACAGACATACACACAGACTCAGAGACGCGCGCACACATACACACACACACTTAATGCATGCACACGCAGAGACCCTCACAGAAACATGTACAGCATATACACAGAGAGAAGTACATAGACACAAAATGTGCAAGCACGGACACAGACACACACACACACACACAGAAAAAAAACATGGTCACACCCGCAATGAATACAGAGCAGAGCAGAGGAAAGAGTAAAAGATAAATAGTTAGCGAGACTAAGAGAGAAAGAGAAAAAGTGAGTGAGAGAGAACATTCACATAAACTTCCTTGTCAGCTATAAATTATAGATTAGACGCATGCCTTACAGAATCCCCTCTCAGTCATGAGGACCACAACAGCTGGCGAGAAAAGCCCTCCTCCTGACACACACACACCACACACTACATACACACACACACACACCACACACATAGACACACACTCCACCCCCCATTCCCGAAAGGTTACGAAATCATCCCTATGAGGTTTTTCAGGGCAGAACTCCTTCAAAGTCAGCTGTGTCTAACCAATTGACCCTGTTCATCTCAACTGGAAAACAGCAGTGATTTATGTCAGCCCATGCACTGGCAGTAGTTGGCCTCTTGGGGGCACTGTTACTCCAGTTGTGATGTAGGAAAGCTTGAGTCTGTTTTTGTCTCCCAGTCTCGCATGTCTTTAAGATGAGTGTTTTAGGGTTGTGATTGATCTTTAAAGGCCAAGCAGGGATGTTTCTAGTCCCTTTGAACTTTTAGCCATGACCAGCCAAGTATCTCAAGGATCTTCCTCTCTGTCTCTCTCACACATACACACAAACACACACACACACACACACACACACACACACACACACACACACAAACACACCTCCATCTCTGTCTGGGCCAAGATGAAGAAAAAAAAAAGTTGGGATACCTTTTTTCTGTAAATTGTGTAATGACAATGACTACTGCTTTATCACTGTATAATTAGACATGACTGGTTCTGCATTGCATTAAAAGATCACATTTGATTAAGAATAAGTCTATTTGATCTGTCTGCAAGGCAGCCTGAATAACATTTGTGTGTGTGTGTGTGTGTGTGTCTGTATTATAGAATGAAGCATTCTACACATAAAGAGCTGTGTAATACGTTTAGGAGTATACAGTGCAGTGCACATGCATGTGTTGTCTGTCACTTCTTTACCCTTGTGCTTATGGATCTATTTCTATCTATTTGTGTTTTGGCTTTATTCCTTTGTGTGTGCTCTTCTGTGTTCCTTTGTGATCACTTAAAAAAACTTGTCTTGGGGAGTGTCTGCTTCCCCTTTAGATGTGCACTTTTGTTCCTGACCCATTTTTGGAACAGACTTTGTTGCGTCTGGAGAAGAAGATTTGTAGAACAGCTACTCCATGTGTGTGTGTGTGTTCGTGTGTGTGCATGTATGTATGATGGATCTGGGTTGCAGGGACAAACTTGTGTCTGATGTGTAGGGGCTATTCTGAAGGAACAACAACTCACTCGGGAGAACAAACACTGCAGCAATGCCAATTTCAGAGACCATTGCATAAGAGAGAAAACCTAATGTTCTTGCCTTTAGTGGGTGTCCTATGGGAGAAAGTGTGACATTTAGTGGCCTGATGCACTTTTGTCACATTATTATGTTAACTCTCTCCCTCCCCCCCCCCCCCCCTCTCTGTCTGTGTGTGTGAATCTGTTTGTACCTTCAGATTTATGTATGAATGTCTATTTATGTATGCACAGATTTACAGATTCCAACCTTCAATGTTAGTTTGTGTGTGCATGCCCATGCGTGCATTTAAAAGGCCTAAAACTGAATGTACCGTATATGTGTATGTGTACTCGATATATACATGTGTACTATATATGTCGTACTATATATGTGTGTGTGTGTGTGTGTGTGTGTGTGTGTATGTTTGTGTCTGTTTGGTTGTTTGTTTGGTTGTTTGTGTGTGCATCAACTCAGACCTGTGACGCATGTGTTGTTCATTATCTCTTAGTTGGTGCACTGTAAACTGCTGTCCCACACATAACTTTCCAGCTCCTGAGTGGCATGGCTGATTGAGCGATCAATGGCAGTTTCAACAACTCTCTGCTGGCCTGGTTTGTTTGAGGCCAGGCCTTTTAAACAGAAAGTCAATATTCTCTGAAACTCCTCAACATGCCAATCAATCCAGAAATAGCATCGACTGGTGTTATTTAAGCCTAATGAATGTGTGTGTGTGTGTGTGTGTGAGGGGTGTGTGTGTGCGTATATTTGTGTGTGCATATGTTCCCTTGCCATGGGTCACTGTACTATTCTTAGCTCTGTTCCACAGCTTTTCTCTCTCTCTCTCTCCTGCTCTCTCTCTCTTGCTTTCTCTTAACCAAAACATTTTGTTCTGCTCATTCACTGTGAAGGAAGGATTATAAAAAAGAAAAGAAAAAGAGAATGAAAGAGAGAGGCCTCAGTGTTCTGATCTGAAATGCACTGTGGCGCAAAAGAACAGGTCACTCACTACTCACAACTCACACACTTCTCTACTCGCACTCCTCACTCCCCCTCGCCAGATCCGCAGCCTCCACCACCACCGCCGACATCTGCATCGCTCCACCACCGCCAATGCTGTGACCGTTACTGCTTCAGCCGCCCTGCACCGCGTCACACCACGTCACGGAGCACTCCGTACCACTGACATACTTCCCTTTAATCTCCTCTTGTGTGTAATCTCATGCGTTTGCAGTCGGTCATTTTGGAAAACTACAAGCTGCTAAATAACAGTGCAGTGTGGCTAAGTAGCATCTACTTAGTGTTTTTCTCTGCTAATGCCAATATGTGAAGAATGCTGTTTACTGATAACACACAACAGTGAGTTAGAGAAAAAAGGCTCGTGAAGAGACAGGGGAAGATAGGAAAAGAGATGAGAATGTGAATAGAGACTTTGATGGGAGATGAAAGAGAAAAAGAGACAGATAGAGAAGAGGACAGATGGAGGTGTCTGCTGGGGTAGACTGAAAGAGATAGATGGAATCAGCTGGTGGGTGGAGAGGAGTGTGTGTCTGTGTGTGTGTGTTGGTGCCAGGGTGGTGATGGTACCTTAAAGCCTCATTTTGTGGATGGGGTGCAGAGATAATGAGAGATAAGGGGAACAGGCAGCCTGGAAGCATATGGTTGGTTGGAGTGGAAAAATGGGAGGATCAAGACAAGACGGATGAGTGACTAAAAACAGAAAGAAAGAATTAAGACTTGCAGAAAACAGGATGAGGCAAAGGCAAAAATACAGGAAAGGAAAAAGAAAAATAGAGAAAAAGAAAAAATGTAGAGAGAAAACGGCAAATAAAGATTGGTAAAATGAAAGGTTGATAAAATAAGGGTACAGAATAAGGGATGAATAAGAGTACTCACAAGAAGAGAAAAACAGAAGGGGGGCAGTGAGGGAGGGTGAGAGAGAGCAAAAGCAAAGGAGAAGAGAGAGAGAGAAAGAGAAGAGGATGAAGTCAGACAGCTGTGTTTTTGTGCTGCTATTTTTATGCGCCTGGCCACTGTTCCACTCCCCTGGTCTGGCCGAGGCTATTTCTGGGCTGGGCTGGCCCGGGTGCTATTCCTGTCACCTGAGAGAGAGAGGCAGAGAGAGAGAGAGATGGAGAGAGAAGGAGGGGGAGGGGGAGTGAGAGAGATAGAAAGAGGGGGGGGGAGAGAGTCAGAAAAAGAGAGAGATGGAGGGAGAGAGTAGAGAGGGTGAGAGTGAGTGAGAGTGAGAGAGAAAGAGATCACAGGGTTGCAGCACATTCATATGCTAATGAAACTCTGAGCCTCCATCCATCTACTAACATTCTGTGTGTGTGAGAGAGAGATAGAGAAGGAGAGAGAGAGAGAAAGAACTCAAAAAAGAGAGAACAGATATGATTCACATGATTCACAGAGGAAGAAACAGAGTCTGGCTATAGAAGTGGAGTGACAGATGAGAGAAAAACAGAAAAAAAGAGAGAGAAAGAACAGGAAGAAAAAGGACAGAGAGAGGCTACTGCATTCATGAAACAGTTTAGTGGAGACATACTGATCCAGAGAGAGAGAAACAGAGAGAGAGAGAGCATAAAACTATTACATTTACAAAAGGAGGTGGGGAGTGAGAGAGAGAGAGCTATCTGAGAGAGAGAGAGAGAGGGAGAGATACAGAGGGATGCAGAGGAAAGAAGTGGGAGTGTTCCTTATCTTGTCACTCAGGGGAGACCACTGAGAGTTAGACGAAGAGAGAGAGAGAAAAGAGAGAGGGAGAGAGCGAGCTCTCTGCTTCTCACATGGTTGCACAGCAGGCATTTCCTCTCGTCTTAAGCTGCACACAACTCTACGGGGATCTACGACGAGCGAAAATAAAACTGGGATACGTCGCCCGCCTCGCCGTCTCGGAAAAGAACCGGCTTGTGAAACACATTTGTGTGTGTACTTGAGTGTAAGTGAGGGAGTCAGGGAGAGACAGAAAGTCACAGACAGAGAGAGAAGGACAGAGAAGAGGAGACAGAGAGAGAAGTGAAAACAGAGAGAGGAGTGGGAGAGCCTTGACGAGTCGACATTGCCGGTTGGACTTGTCGGCTTGTTGGCAGTGGGTGAGCGGACGCCTGGTGAAGCATGCTGCAGACCATTTACGAGAGCGAGTCGCGCATCCCCTCTGACTGGCTGCGGAAAATCTTGGATGCACACATCATGCCCAGTAGTGTCATTGGCTCAGGTAACTCATATGCCAAAGATGATGTGTTGCCTCTCTCTTCTATCTTCATTCTGTATTTCTCATCTCTGTTCTGTCTCTGTTCTCTCTGTCACTATCTTTTCACTGCCGGCTCTCAGTTGCACCCATTTCCTGTTCTTGTCAAGTCTCAAAGTGCTCTTGCTTCTTTTCATTCATTCAAGCGTTAGTCAGACGTTTTGCTGTTTTTGTGGTCGTTTATTGTAGTTCTTGCTGCTGCTGTTGTTGTTGTTGTTGTTGCTGTTGCTCTCGTCTGTGAGGGAGAACTGTCGCCTAGGGGAGGGTGTTGAAATAAGCAACGATATAAGTGTATGTGTGTGCGTGTTGAATGCAGGGTCCTCAGGTACGATTCTAATGGGCTTGTTGATCTCCATGCATGCTTTGTGAAGGAAGCTGAATCACTTCCTGTCTTTTGTCTCTTTTCATGTTTCGGCGATATTATTATTTTTTGTTGTCACGCACATCATGGCAACACTGGAAGAGAGGATGTTTGTCTGGATAAGACACACAGAGATAAATGACTCAGGAGTACCTGTGCTATATTATGAGAGGGTATAGCTTTTGTATGGTATGTGTGTGTGTGTGCATAATTTCTTTTAGTTAACTGTGTAGGTTTGCAATGTGTATACGTGCTTGAATGTCTTTATGTATTTGTTTGTGTGTGTGTGTGTGTGTGCATTGTTGTTTCTCCAAATTCAAATAGGTCATCTCTTCACGGAGCGAGTGTGTGGATGCAGAGTGTTTGTTTCAAGTGTGAATAAGGAGGGATTAGTACAGACTAGGGCAGTGTGCTCATCCTTTTAGTCAGCCTTCTCAATTAGGCTGGATTTTCTTTTTCTTTCTTCTTTCCACTCACTCCTTCTTTATCTCCCTCTCTCTCTCCCTTTCTCTTTCTCTATCCTTCTCTCTTTCTCTCTCCTTCTCTCTCATCTCTCACATACTCTCTCTTTCTTCTAGTTTATTTCTTTCTTCCTTGTTCTGTCCCTCCCTCGTTCTCGGTTAATGACATCTCACTGTAGTGCCACTTCTATTCTAAGGCCAGGCTGGGCTGACAGCCGAGGGCGATACAGAAGTGTGTTAATTTGTGTCCTCATCAATCAAGCCCAGGACAGCGCCCCCCACTTCAATCCTTGAATGTGACGTAATCGATTTTTCATTTTTTTCTTCCCCTAACCATTCCATAAAGCACTCAACACCAGACACCGGTTGACGACTCGGGGAAGAAGGAGAGGAAAACCTTGACACCACGCTGGCCTCCAAAAATCTTGGCAAGGGAACTTTTGTTTATGGCTCAACCCCTGTAAAATGTTTCCTGACGCGCTTCCAAAGATAACATCAGTGTGTGAGAAAATGGCTACATGCCTCCCGAGTGGACGACAAAGTGCACTTGTTCCTTTCAAACGGTGACAAGGGGCATTGTTTTCAGGAATCTGTCGGGCTGTTTCTTTGGTCTAGGGAATGAGAGGCGGAGACTGGTCCTGAGTTACTGAGATGTACTTCCAATAGTTGAAGTTGTGTCTGATGACCCTTTTGAAAAAGAGGTGAAACTCAGTCTTCAAAAAAAAGTCCAGTTGCTCAGTACTTACGATATGACTACCCTGGATGTAGAGATGCCTGGATGACTGAGAACCTAAGCTGACTTGTGTGTCCAATGCTGATGTCTAACTCTAGGTCATATCTACTTTCTTTGAGCTTAATACCACGGCCAAGCGTCCATCATGGATGTGTTTTTGTTAATTCTATATCAAGGATTTAAAGATTCAAGCAGTTTCATTGTCACATAAACTACTAATACTATGTGTGTGATGTAGTGAAACTGCATTCTGTTAGTCAGCCTATCCTGCACATAAGTGTGTGTGTTTGTGTGTGTGTGTGCGTGTGTATGTTTGTGTGTGTTTGTGTGTGTGTTGGGTAAGGTGTGTGTGTGTGCGTAAAGTAACTTGATGTGTTTGGAGAAGAGAGAGAGACATGAGAGAGATGTTCTCTGGCCAACAGCTCAACAGGCGGCATCAAAGTCAAACATCGTGCCAACGGTGGACGCAGGTTGCGAGTCGCTGGTCACACTGGGTCTCTGCTGCGCGCGGCGCTATGTATGACTCACCCTGTCCACTTTAAGAGATGACTCAGTCTTTTCTTTTTCTTTTTTCTTCTCTTTCTCTGCCTCGCCGTCGCTCATCGCCGGGGCTTGGCGGCACTGAATGTGTCACATTGTGTGGGGCGTGAAGAGAAAGGTTAACCGAAAGAGCAGCTCGTGGGTGGGTGGCAGGCTTCCCATTAAAGTTCACTTCCCACAAGTCAGATGCATCAAGACAGCGCAAACCCTGCTGATTTCTGAGATGAAATTATCAGTTCACCAGAAATAGAGAATGAGTGTCTCTATTAATACCACTGCTTTGCATAGACAGTGTGTCCGTTTCTGTGAAAACTGTAGTTTTCCAGTAGCTCTGGTGTCTAAGTGTTTTATGAAATAGTCTGTTTTGCACTGTGTTAAGTGATCAAAAAAAATAAAACAAAATCATAAATATGATAAATATAGAACCACAACTTTTGGTCCTTTTGTAGCATTTTTTTATTCAAATATTTAAAATGTTTCATGCACAGACTGTTTTTCACTGGCTTGGTAGCTTCGATGAGGCAATGGTTTTGTGACTTTACTTTTTATTTTGCATGTGAAATTGAGAGACCTTCCTTATTTAAATAGCCTAATCCGGTGGCAGTAAACGAAGGCTGGGAACATGCGTGACTGAGAGCCTGGCTGTTTTACCCCATCCACCACCCCCCAAACCCCCCACCCAACACTCTCCCAGAACTCTCCGCTGCTGAGCACCCCCGGCCCGGCTCTCGATGTGGACGTGGCCGAGCAGCAAGCAAATGTGTGTGTGTGTGTGTGCGTGTTATGGGCCCCAGAGCGCACAGAGAAGCAAGCCGCTCTATTCTTGGGCTCTCGTTATTTTGGGCTTAAAGCATTAGGGCCACTAAGATTAGCCTCGGTTATCATTCCGTCTGAGTTAACTCCTAATATAACCACGCACCGGAAAGGGCTTATTTATAGCACTCAGAGCCGTGCTTCTGCTCTGTTCATCTGTTCACCAGTCAGTCACTCACTCACTCCCTCACTCCTTCACTTACGCTCACCCACTCACTCAGTCCTTCATTCACTCACTCACTTACTCATTCACTCACTCACTCCTTCACTTACTTACACTCTCTCTCTCACTCGCTCAGTCCTTCATTCACTCACTCACTCAGTCACTCACTCACTCAGTCGTTCACTCACACATTTAGTCGTTCACTCACACACACACACACACAAACCTACTCATTCACTCAGTTCCTCGTGCCTCATTCCGCCCCCCTGCAAAAACACTAAGCACCCAAGGAGATCTGTCTAATTAAGATGTGGAAAAATATGCGTCAGTGGATGTGTGTGTGTGTGTGTCTGTGTGTGTGTCTGTGTGATTCTGTGTGTTGTGGTTGAATGTGTATTTATGGGAAGGTGCAGTATGTAAAGGGTAGCTTGGACAGTGCTCACAGTGTCACAGCAGCACCATGGGAAGAGAAAGATTCTAGAATGCGTGATTGACAAGGAGTGAACGCACATTCCCTTTCTAAGCTGAGAAAGTTACGAAACAAGCAGACCAAATACAGACAGAGGCTGACCAAACCCGATCCGACAGGTCAACACCAACAGACTGGCACTTTGAAAAAGAACTATGCACTTAGCAGGGAGGGAGAGAGAGTGAGAAAGATAGAAAGATAGAGCACCATCCTAGATTGGATTTTGGAGTTAGACTCCCCTCTGCGCACCCTTTCCCGGGAAGCTACTCTCAGAGGATTCAATGTGTGTGTGTGTGTGTGTGTGTGTGTGTGTGTGTGTGTGTGTGTGTGTATTTACCTCCCATCTGTCTCTCTCAGGTCCATCTTTCCCCCCCTTTCCAACCCTGGACCCACTCTCCCCCTCCACGCAACCCCCCCACCCTCCGTGCCTGTGTTATGATCAGGGCAGGGATCACATGCTGGGCCTCATTTATTTGGGCTGACTGCTGTGTTTCTCTTTCAGTCCTCGTGGCTCTTCAGGGGTGGTGTATTCTGGTCCTGGGGGCCTATGGAGTCAGGGTGGCGGGAGTCACTGTGTGCATGTGTGTGTGTGTGTATGTGTGTGTATGTTTGTGTGTGTCTGTGTATTCTGCTCAGAGTGAGGAGAGGCTAGAGTTATTTTACATAACGGCTCCAGGGAGATGCTGCTTATAGTCCATGTGTGTCAGTCAAACACACACACACACACACACACACACACACACACGCATGCGTGCACACACAAACAAACACAGAGATAGATACTAAATATATCACTGTATACAGATAAATGCACATGCATGTGCACACACACACACACACATACACACACACACACACACACATACACACACAGGGCACAGATGCCCAGGGGTTGACATTCACATGAAATGGATGCATACAAACATGCACGCACACACACTCAAACACACATGGCCAGATGTTGAAAGTCACACGCGATGCACACATACACATAGGGCAGCATGTGCACATGCACACACACACACTAGCACGCATCCAGAGGTTGATGCTAGCAAACACACACACTCACACACACACAGCGTACACATGCAAACAGCGGGTCTGGCGCATACGCACAGTACAACTCACAGTTGTAATTTAACTCTGCGCAAATAACTAGTCTCACACCACAGAGTGTAAAATACACTTTGAGACTCAGAGCCACTCTTCTGAGAGTCAAATATAGAGAGTCAAATGACAGTATTTATCAGTCAGTCCCTGGATCTAAATGAGAACTGTAATGCATCCATATGTTGCATAGTTGCGAGGTGACGTTCAATGACTAGCCTTAGCCAAAGCCTAGAATAACCATTATATCTGTTTGTCCATTCACATGAATCTATATGCAACAGGTCTTACTGGTGTATGTAATGTGATCTTTACAATGCAGTGCAGATATGCATGCATGGTGTGCTTCAGTGCTGTGCTACTGAACCTATAGTGATGGGGCTTTGCTCCACTGAGCTAAGAACCAAGATGTCTATATGTCATTGGGAATGTAATATGAAATATTCATAGACCTGGTTTCACTTTCAGACAAGAAAAGCAAGAAGTGTATGTTGGCGGATTTGCAGGTGCTTCAGATAGTTGGTATACACCCTTTTTATATCTCACCTTATCTCAACCAGTTTGGCCTCCTATAAATTGTGGTTTGTGTGACTTCTGGTATTTTTTAATAGCAGAGACATTTTTGGAGGGCTAAGGCCAAATCTGTCTCTCATGAGGTTAAAGACACATCAACAAAGTTCACCAGCATGCCTTTCCTTTTTTTCTGCTGTTTTGTTCACACATATAAAAATAGCAGAGTCTTCAAACGTGACCCTCATGTGACGCCTCTTTCTTTAGATTGGCTTTAAATTAGTTCTGTTTCTAGGTGTCATGACGATCTTCACGTTGCTAAGTTTCACACAGCAGGTGGCTGTAGCCAGAGAGGGAGAAATATCTCAAGATCATCTCTGGCTTTCAGGGAGGTTGGGTTGGGGTGGAGGTATTTTTAGTCTCAAATTAAGCACTCGTTCCTTCTTTTTTCCCCCAAGGAGGAAGAGCAAAAAAAAACCCTTCACAGATATCGCTTTTCATGAGAAGTGATTGAGAATGTTGACATTTTTTGAAACAACTTCCTTTTTCGGCTTTTTCTTAACGCTGAAACGATCAGGAGCTCTGGTGAGAGAATAGTGTGACATGGCCCCAAAAGATTAGCTCGTGTTTTATTTTTCTTTTTTTGAAGTGTGGTTAAGTGCCACCTTTCAGTGCCTTTCCAGTTGAAATGTATGAATAGTTGTGCAGAGTAATATGTACAAGCTGTAATGATTTGCGCACACTAAGGTCTTTCTTTGAAAGGCAATAATTGCTCTACTGTCGAAAGAAAGTGTTCACAAACCCTAATAATGTGGGGTTGTCCAAATTATGGTGGCAATAAATGGTGCATGGAAATGGCATGGGGGTAAAATGTGAACAGTTTTTTGTGGAGTTAAATGTTTTTCCAAAAACTTGTTGCATTTGAATTAACAACAGTATCCATGAACTATCAACAGCAAATAGTAGCATGTGATAAAACCATGTTAGCCTTGTTCGAATTCTATTTATTTGCAAATGAGGTGCCACATACCTTTCCCTGTGGAGGTATCGTTGACAAGTGCGCCACTGATAAACAGTCGGCAAAGAGTATTTATAACAAGTTATTAATAGGCTTTTATGAGAGCTCAACTATATGGGGACATAAACAAGAGCTTTCAACCTCGGATCAGTACTGTGTGTTGGAAGGAATACCATGCATTACAGATAACTGACCTTGAAATCTGTTATGTTCTTTTAGTTACCAAAGTAGTTCTGTTACTCATATTGTTTGACTTTGTACCAGACAGACTGGTTGAAGAAGCAACCCAATTACTGGGAACATGTTTCATTTGTTAGATTTCTCCATGTTGTCCTTGTTCTTGACTGGGTCTCCTATTACACTTCTCTTATTTATATCATGCCTTTCTTGATCTGTTTATCTCTTTCTCAGGCACTGCCCATATGTTCATCTCACGCATACTTTGTTCTCCTTTCTCGTCTTTCACTCGTTCACTCATCCATTCTCTCTCACACACACTAACCCACTCACACATTCACAAACAAACTTTAATCTCTGTTTTCTGTGTTTATCATAACTCTATTTAATGGCCTAATTTTCAGTTCAAAAAAGCTCAGAAGTCCACTGGAGAATATTTTAACGCTTTACATTGTATGCACAACGTGATCATTCCGAAGTGACGCTAATTCAGTTAGGCGACTTGGGCAAAATATTTTGTTTACAGTACACAGAGACAAGGAAGTAATGAGTGAGAACAGGATGGTATCTATCTATCTATCGGCTTCCTCTGCACATCTCATTATTAAATCCTTAACTCTTCTCTCCATCTTTTTCTGCAGGTGTGAGTGCGGAACTCTTAGCCGCAGCCGCTGCAGTGAGCAGCAGCAGTAGCGGCGGTGGTCTCATGGGCGCGGGCGGCGCGTCCGGCAGCAGTAGTGGCGGCGGCGGCGGGAGTAGCAGTGGCGGCAGCAGCAGCAACGGGAGCGTGGAAGAGGCGGAGATGCAGAGCTGGGAGCGCGACCCCGAGGAGTGGGAGCAAGAGCTCCAGCGGGAGCTGCTGCTCATCCAGCGGCAGCAGTACATCCAGAAGCAGCTGCTCATCTCAGAGTTCCACAAGCAGCACCAGAACCTCCTGCGCCAGCACCAGGCCCAACTGCAGGAGCACATTAAGGTACTAGAGTACCTTAATAAGTGCTAATAAGTGAAACTACGCTGGGGTTTTAGCTCACTTGCTAGCTCGCTGGACTCTTAGTCATTGGTGCTGTGAGGTTTGGGTTGGAGTCAGGATGAGTGCTGGGCTGAACAGTACAGAATAATGCAGTTTACACAACCAGACAGGTGATCTGGGATTGGTCTGTAGAAAGTGCCATTGCTAACTTCCTTTGCTTCTTGGGCGTTTTACCAGGTCACCACGAAGACCTGGCGTAACACTTTCTTATCTGGTCGATCACTTTGCATCTTTTAATCTGGTCGATCACTTTGCATCTTTTAATCACCAGAGGCCCAGGAACCAATCACAACTGCCTAATCAACATGAGGGTGGGCTCTTTATGATCCACAACCTGTCAGCCTGTATTTAAAAACTTTGTTTACACGGATGTGTTTACTGCACCTTTGAGAACAAAAATAGTATGAATTTAATACAATTTAACTGTTTTGTTATGCTCTTGAAAATATTTTTTTTTTCATAATCGTAGGATATGATAACTACAAGAAAGAGAAGTACAATAAGTTGTTCAGTTCTTCAATCAATAACTGTAATGTTAGATAATTTCAGAAAAGTAGTATTGTGACAGCAACACAGTCTGTATAGCCTGTGTGCATCTTGTGGATTACTGAAAATGTGTGCAATCAAAACCATGTAATAAGGGTTGTTTTACCAATTGCATCACTGGAGTTCAGAAAGGAAGGTTGTTTAAAACGATGAACATATTGTACTATGGTCATTGCACAATATCACTTTTGGGAAGCAGGAACCCACCCTTTTCTGTTGCATAATCTGAGTGTCAATCATGTAGTCAGTTAGCCTGTTACAAACGGATACAAGAACAAGTGCATTATTTAATTAATGAACAAATCCCTTCCGTAGACAAGTGGGTGGATGAGTGATTGAACATATAAATCAAACAGTGAATGCATGCATAAATGACTTACTCCAATCAATCAGGTGCAACCAGCCAAGCACAGAACATGTATGGTTCACGTCAGATCAAACCATTAATGTCACCTGTCAGGTCATGAATAAATAAAAGGTGGAATGAATGATTAAACAAATCGATATATGAAGTG
This sequence comes from Tenualosa thibaudeaui, assembly GCA_027481765.1. NCBI lineage: Eukaryota > Metazoa > Chordata > Actinopteri > Clupeiformes > Clupeidae > Tenualosa > Tenualosa thibaudeaui. The sequence goes on from JAIFZK010000011.1 coordinate 2,701,531, forward strand.
AATCCACCATTCACATGGAATATGGCTGTTTAGGCAGTATGTCAGCTTCAATAGGCAGCCCATAACTAACAAATTGCATTTACCATGGCTTGCTAATGATTGGTAGAGCAGAACAAATCCATAATGACAGTAAGCAGTTACGTGAATATGCTCATTCCAAATGTAGACATATTCCTGCCCTGTCTCACGATTATTTCTGTTTTTCTTTTTTTCCTGCCACCCCCACCATTCATGTTCATCTTTCTCCCACTGCCCACCATTCCTCTCTTTCTTAAACCCTATCTTTCTATTCATCTATTCTTCTCTTTTCACTTGATGTAATTTGCCTCTTTTCCTTTCACTGTGATCGTGTCACTTTGTTCTTTTGTGTCACACTTGCTTTGTTTCTTTCTCTCACTTTATCTGTCTTATTTGTCTTTCCTTTCTTTTAATCCCTCCATCTATGCCTACACCTCCATCTCTTCCTTTTCTTTCCCTTCATCCTACCCTCTCTAACTTACTCTCTCTTTCCATGTCCATTCATCCATGTTTACCCTCTTTTCCTAATCTCCATCCCTCCCTCTTTCTCCTTCCATACCCACCTTTCCCTCTCTCACTGCCTCTTTTTACTTCCCTCTCTCAAACTCCATATCTTGATCTCCTTTCTCTCCCTCTCTCCTTTTTTCATCCCTCTTCAACCATGCCTCCATCTCTTTCCTACTCCCCCTCTCCCTCTCCTCCATCCATCCATCCATCCATCTCTCCCTCCCTTCCCCATCTCTCCATCTCTCAGCTGCAGCAGGCTCTGCTGGCATTGCGTCAGCAGCAGGAGGTCCTGGCTGAGGAGCGCCGGCAGGAGGCCCAGGAGGAGCGTGAGAGGGAGGAGAGGCTAGAGGAGGAGCGTGAACAGGAGCTTCACAGGAGGGAGCAACAGCAGCAGCAGCAGCAGCAGCAGCAGCAGCAACACCTCCTCAATCAACACAGGAAGAAGGAGCGCAGCAGAGAGAGTAGGAGCTCAATTCAACCTGTTTACAATTCATACTGTGACACACACACACACACACAGTGCATTTGCATAAAATGTAGTTTGCTGTTTTAGTACAATGTAGATATTTTCCAGTGAGAGAAGGAGTTGAGCTCCCCAATACTTTTAAAATTGTTCCATACATATTGTTCATCTGTAGTACATTTATATAAGACGAGACAGGGAGCTCAACTCACAATATCTGTAGCTAGCTCATCTGTAACATATGTTATAGCAAGTACCTGTATGCCATAAAAAGTTGCAATGTTCCACAATGAATTCATTGTTTTAGTGCAATGAGGAAGGAAGGAGTTCATTTGCACTTTTTTATTTTTATATCCATCACACCCCTGTGGTACGTGCCGACTTTTCTAGCTTTTCTAACTTGTTTCTAGAGCAAAGCACATCTGTTGCATGTATATTGTATATTGATGTGTTTATTTTTGTGGTCTGACATTTTTATAAAAAATTAATACCAGCAGGGTGTCAAGCAGGTATCCAGTTTTTCCTCAGGATACTTTGCACACATGGCTTGGTATTAGTATTGTTTACACTTTGTCTTACCAGTAAACGATCTAAAGTAAATATTTTCTGCTAAATATATCTGCGACACAAACAGTTCACATTTGTGAGTTATCATGCCAAATCCCAGTGTAATAGAAAGCAAGATGACTTGGAAGAACGTTTAATTGTGTCTGACCCACAGTGCACAGTTGCTTTTAATGAAGCAAAATATTCTGTACCTAAGGGCTCTGAACACAGAACAGGTGTGAAACCCCTCTTGGAATTCAGTGATAAGCGTCTAATTGGCTAGTTGTCGAAGCGGCGGTAATGAGTATAGTCGGCTGCCTCATTTACACGGGTGGAGAGGAAACATTTGAGGATTTACGCCCCTTGGGTTCGCTCTTTGCCCCTTATGTGAGGTAACCACGGGTCTAAATCCTACAGAGAAGGAATAAAAAGGGTATTTGCAGGATTTATGAATTACTGTAAGACATTCCTGTGTTAAGTAACAAATGAGTGTAATGCGGTTCTAATGAGGAGAAGGACCGCATGACCTTTAAAGTAACACAAAACACAAGGACTTGTGAAGCAACTATTAGCTTGAATTCTGTCAACACAGAAATAGCACCCCACCAACATCTTGACCAGGACATCACGTGCCATCCAGACTCATAAACAAGTGTTTATATATAGAACATAGCAGGTAAATTATAGACCACTATGTGAACTTCAGCCAAACACTTCCAGCACTGTGATACAATAGCAGACACTTGAGGACAGACATTGTCTTTTTTTTTTTGGTGTGTGTGTGTGTGTGTGTACATAATTTGTGTGAAAGACCTTATGTGGCAGGTGGCAAGTTTCAGTTCTTGTTCTGCACTTCCACAATACGTCCACAAGGTGGTGGTGTTTTGCCATTTCCAACACTGCAAAAGGCACAAATTGGCCATGTTGTGACTCACAAGCTGTTAAATTTAGTCACTAGTGCATTCTTTAAAACTGAGTTCAAACAAAAAGAAAAACACATAATTTGCTGCATAGCATTCCTCCTGTATAACTCCTTATTTACCACTATTGAATTGTTACTGTATCGAACAATCAGTTTTAAACAAGCAATATCATTAAATCATAAAGAAAAATTTTCTCGTTCTCTCTCTCTCAGATCACTCTGGGCCCTTAGTAAATCAGAAGTATCCTTGCAGTGCAGAAGTATCCTGTGTTAGCTTTAAAGATACTGTCTCTCTCATAAAAATGAACAAATGCCTTTCTCTCTCTCACACTTCCCCCTTCAGGTGCTATGGCTAGCACAGAGGTCAGACAGAAACTTCACGACTTCCTGTTGAGTAAGTCGGCAAAGGAGCCCTCGCCCAACAGCGCCGGTCACCCCTCCACTCACCGACCCAAGATCTGGTACATGTATGTTATCGAAAAAACACAACACACAACTGAATAAACATCCCTCTCCTGTTTACACTCTGCTTTCATTATTATTTGGTTGCTATTGTACCAGGTGTACCATCTATGTTTCAAGGGTGCCTGGAACAGCAAATGTATAATAAAGCTTATGCTTTATTTATAATTCATACTAAGGCTCTTGCTTTAGTAGACTTTATTACTGTATCAGTGAAGACAAATTGCAGTAGTCATGTGGTGTAACTGTGAATTGCACTTCTATACCGAGCTCACATAACAACACCTCTAAATGCAACACTGCTCATAGTTACTGTACAAATGTGTGCATACCGGCATGCACATTTTTAAATGCATCAGTCCCCATAGTTAAAAGTGAGCACACACGTTGGGACATTTGTAACCTGTGATGCTGAAATCTCATCCTCAATCTCAAATGTAAGTTGTGACGAAAAAGAAACATTCCAGAAAATGCCCCATGTGGGGTTGGAGTGGGATTTTGAGGTTACGGTGGCAGAAATTGATGAGTGAATGTTTTTTATGGAAACACTCTGAGCTCCTTCAGGACTCTTGAGCTCTCACACACACTCCTCAAGGCTTCAGTGCCCAGAGGTAAAAGAATGACTATATGTCAACTGTGCATTTTTAAATCTCATCCATAATGTAAATCCTCGGAGAAAATAAGCCTCTTTTGACAAAGACAAGGAGACCATGCAAAGGGTTTGTGTGTGTGTGTGTGTGTATGTGTATGTGTGTGGTAGGGGGGGGGGGTGTGTATAAAATTGATGGCTGAATGCCCCTGTTGTTTCCTCCAGGGCCACCCAACACATGTCTGTGGATCAGAGCTCTCCACCACTGGGGGAGACTCCCCCTACCTTCAAATCCCCCCTACCTACCAGCCTGGACAGCAAAGATGACTTCCCCCTCAGGAAAACTGGTAGGTCAAAGTTCAAAGGTCGAAGGTAGAGAGGGAGTGAGAAATTGCCTTTTTTGTCAGTGGAGACAGAGGGGGGGAACAGAGAATACTTTGATAACCTCAGGAGAGGCGTTGTTCATCAGAGTTGTACGTGTGTGTGTGTGTGTGTGTGTGTGTGTGTGTGTGTGTGACAGAGAGAGAGAGAAATGAAATGGTACTTCAGCTGCAGTTTCCCACACAGAAGTTGTCCGGAGTGTTTTGGCTTTTGTAGCTGTGTGAGTGTGCTTTATAGCTGCACTGTGGGGTATTCTGGTATTTAAGTGATCAGGTGATTTTGTTTTATGGCAAAGAGAGGCAGTTTGTTTCAGAGCTGGAGTAGAGATTGCATAAGTGCAGTACATAAGTTCTTGAACTTTTTCAGAACAACTGTACCCTGTAGTGAATACTGTGGTTTAGTCCAACAATGCAGTTTTGCCTTCACACACAGGCACATACACACACAAACTCACACATACACATAAACACACACACACACACTAAGAGAGAGAGAGAGAGAAGGCATGTTTATAATTATATATAAATACACCATACATATAAATATATTCCTGCACATACTGAATAAGAAACACTGTTCTCAAGCGGTAGTTTAATGCCTCCTAACAACATGTTTTTCTAAGATGGCATGTTAGATATACAGCTAACACCAAGAGATGCTGATTCCACCCAGCAACCTTAAAGTGGTGAGGGCTCTGGCGATGGGCAGTGGAGGAGCGGTGACGAGGCAAGACTGAGGTCTGGCCTGGCCTGGGTGAAGTGCCCCTGGTGTCACGCAGAAGACCGCTGGTGCTGGACCTGCCTAAATGTTTGCAGATGAGACTCAGCGATATTTAATTAGCAGGGTCAGGGTTTGTCTGCGTGTGTCACAGGGGCAGCGCCACAGCGGTCTGAGAAGACCGTCCAGCCCTTGAGCTATGCTGTAATGAGGCCTATGAGCCAGTCCCTGTTTACCTTTAGGGTCAGAGAGAGAGGGAGAGAGGAAGCAAGAGACAGATAGTCAAGAACAGATATTAATGAAAGAGAGCAGAAAAGTGTGAGAGAAACAAAGTGACAGAGGGGGGAGGGAGGTGGTAGAAAAGACGAAATGTAAAGAAAAAAATAGTTAGAAAAAAAGGAAGAAATGGAAAGAGATAGAAAAAGATGGAACGAGAGAAAGAGTTATAGACAGAGAAAGAGAATATGAATATGTCTCTATGTGTCATATTGCCCACCATCATGCCTGTGGGCACTGTAGGGGCATCGAGACCCAGCTTTTGCAAACAATTACTCTGCACAAAGGTTAACGGGATTGGGTGCCCGGGGTGGCATTGGGGGCAGTAGACATTGCCCCCTAATCAGTACAGGGGCAGGAAGAGAAAAGAGAAGGGAGGTAAGCAGAGGGGGGTGAGGGGGACAGAGGGAGAATGGGGGAGGGGGGGGGGGATTGGAAGAGGTAGAAGGTGACCAGGGTGCAGCTATATTGGAGATACGGAAAAATGGCCTCAGGACTAGCTTATTGTCACCGTGTCTCCTGCACGTTTAAGCTGAGACCGGTTAATTTGGTCGTTTGACCTTTGACCTTAACCAAACCAAAGGTTTCCCTGTTCCACATGCACTGACTCCTGCTGCAGGGGTTGAACACAGTTCTAGCTTTAGCATGTTAGCTTTAGCAGCCAATCACTGAAAACAAAATGGTATTCATTCATTGTCATTGTTCAGAGTAGTTTAAATGATGAAGTGAATTCTGCCTTGTCTTGTTCTGTTTATAAATCTTTGGACACCAGTACTGCGATGAATCTGCAGACTGATCAAGAGTATACAAAGAGACTGTGATGCCTGTCACTGCTTATTTTCATTCAGCCAAGAGTCGTGTTGCCTGGGTTTGATGAGTTCTGCGGAGGAATGCAGTATTGCAGCTGCCTCAATCAAAGATTCACTGTAGAAATATGCTTGCAACGCACACACACACACACACACACACACACACACATGCAAACACACAAATGCACACACATACCCACATACGCACTGTTTCTTATATACACATAAATACACACACAAACACACACACAAACTACAGGTATTTTTCAATAGGGGCTTAAAAATATGGCCTGGTTTTCATCCCAGTGCTGTTTTTAAGGAGTATTGCTGAACCAAAAAAAAAAGAGTGAACAAAAAAGAAAAAGTCGGAAAAGAAAGGGGTAGGGGGTGAGTGGTTGTGGGGAGTCAGGGTCCTGAGACTTGGTAGGCAGAAATACCGCAACTCCCTCAGGAGAACTTTCCGGAGCGCTGAGGGCCTGCACTGCCTCAGGCTGAGTGGTGGATCTGCACACAGCTTTTCATGGGCCGCTCAATAACTCAGGTAACAGCTTCTTAAAGAGGCCAGGGCGTGCACATTAGGAGATAGAAAAACAACAGGAAGGGAGGAAAGAGGGAAAAAAGGCAGCAAGAGAAAGAAAAAAAGAAAGAGAGAAAGAGAATGAGAAAGAGAGAGAGAAAGAAGTGGATGGTGGTGAAGAAAAGGCATGTGACTAGGGAAAAAACAATGGTGAAGCAGAATTGGCATTGGTTCCCTCTCTTTCATGTTGTATAACCGCTGAATGGACAGAAATTATGACAATTATGGACGTTTTGAAGAAGGGTTTAATATTTTGATGTCTAGCTCTTTGTTTTTCGTTTCCCCTTTAGAAAACATCAGGGTAGGGTGACAGTCACAGTGAAATACAGTTGCTGTTTGCGAAACTAGAGCTGGTTTGGAGTCTGGTGGGTTGTCAGTATTTTTTATTTATTTATGCAGGTTTATGTTTTCAAAAGTACTTTGATGAAATATCAGCGGAGAAACAAAACAAGCTGACATTTTTGTAACGTAATTAGAGTTAGAATTAGATTAAGTCTGTTTTTAGTGCCCACTGTTTTGACGGAATAGTTACAGGCAACTGATTTTTTCACTTTTGTGACGCAAGTTGATCCTGATTTTTCAAAAGGGATTTTCTTAAGTCTGTTTCTATGAACTGAAACTGCACTGGCAGCAGTTTTTTTTTTTTAAATCCTGTTGATGTTTAAGTCCAAATTAAACAAAGGAACTGTTATTAAAGAAGAAGTTGACACTAGGAGTCAGCTCCATAAAGGCGTTCAACTGTCAGCTTAGCTTCTTTATCGTCATTTGTGAGAGATGGAGTTCAACACCGACCTTAGGTATTTGCTTAGCAAGAACCCTGTGGCGGCCACATCTTTCTTTACAGCTGTTCTGTTTGGCATTGAAAAGATGGTGGAGCTGGACTTTGTCTGTCCGTGCATGGAGAAATGGAACCTGTGGTTTTTTGCATTGTACTGTGCAGGACCCTCTGTTGGCTGCTTTGCAGCTATGATGTACTACATGAGGAGCATCCTCTACTCTCTTTCCCTATCTTTGTTTTGGCTTCTGTTGATCTTTTATGACGGCCGTTACCTTGCATGTGGTCTTGAAGACTCGAATCACAACGTCACCATTGTAACTGACAAACACAGTCCTTGGAAGGCCTGTGGGTCTAGCAGTGAAGTAACATCAAAAAACATCCTTGAAATTCCAGACTATGTGATCTGGAGTCGGGTGAGTCGTACAGTGGCAGTGGCTGTTGTCAAAGCAATGATAGTGCAGTGTCTGGTATGTTATGTATTGTATGCCAAAAATCTTTTTAAAAAAATCTTTATTGTTTCATTCTCTCATCCTCTAGTTCTACATCCTTCTCATAGTCCTCGTCTTGTCCCTTGTTGGAGTGTTATTGCAAATAAGAATGACAGGAAAGTCTGCCAGTGCAAAATGGATACTTCCAGGGTGGCACTTCAACCGCATCTGAGGCTGTTGTCGGGGGTTGCGAATTAGATGTTGGGCAAACAGCTACAAGCTTACTGAGCCTTTCATCAATCAGTGACACATCATCAGTAATGACTTCAAGCACCATTAGGTTTTCTTTCATTCTTGAAATGCACTCTTATACCACATAAAGATGATAACAGTCAGGTTCAAGTCTCAACATAATTGTTAGCCTTTCAGCAAGATCAATTATGTTTGCAGAGAGAATTTGTACTGTTTTTGTTTTACATGTTGTCCTAAATGAATAAATATCCTATAATGTCCTATATGAATAAATGAATTGAAATATGCAGGTTGCTAATATGATTTATAGTTAGGAGCTGTGTTTTTCCTATTGTGACAGTATCCTACATTTGAAGGGATAGAATATGAATATCTAATTTTGACACAAAACAGTGTTCCACCATGGATTAAAGTAGTGCTAAGATATATAGACACATGTTAGACAGGCTACATTTAGTACACTTAGGCTACATTTAGTGCACATACATTATAAATATACATAAAGTGCATCAAGACAGGGCATAAGTAGACTTGTACCAGAGCACTGATTGTTGTAAATAGATTCACAGTGGGCTGGAGGTTGAATATAGAGTATTTAGCAGCATAGAAAAAGTGCAGGTGTGCATTTAATTCAGTGTGAATAAACATGTCATGTTTTGTTCTACAGGGAAGGGTGAGGGAAGAAGCTCTTCCCCATTGCTGGCAGTTATACTGTGGCACTTTAATTTCATACACATACAGTACTTCTCATGAATACACACATACATTACTTCTCATGAACACACACATACACACAGTACTTCTCATGAACACACACATACACACAGTACTTCTAATGAACACACATACACACAGTACTTCTCATGAATACACACATATAGTACTTCTCATGAACACACACATACACACAGTACTTCTCATGAACACACACACAGTACTTCTCATGAACACACATACACACAGTACTTCTCATGAACACACACACAGTACTTCTCATGAACACACACACAGTACTACTCATGAACACACACACACACAGTACTTCTCACGAACACACACATACAGTACTTCTCATAAACACACACATACAGTACTTCTCATAAACACACACATACAGTACTTCTCATAAACACACACATACAGTACTTCTCATGAACACAAAAGGGGACTATTGAGGTCAGTGCTGACCAGATTCTTCTGTTCTTGTGGGTATTCCAGGAAGGTGGTTGAGTAGCAAACCTGAGAGTTTACCCAGAGGTGGTGGTAAACCTGATAATAGGAGAGCCTGAAGCCCTTATTTTCTTAAATAAACAAAGCCAACACGCTACTCTATTAGCATGTTTAGCACTTTCTCTAGGTTAACAGCCAGGGTTATCACCTACTTGGAATACTCCCCTGTTCTTGTCAGGATTGTCTCTACTTGTCAGGATTGTTTCTACTCGTTTATTCCCTAAATCAGCACTGACTTCAGGACATTCAGCTGAATTTTTCTCCAACAATCTGAAACGTTGCTTATAGGATCTTTTTGTAAACGAAAAGGAAATCTTCTAAAATGTAGCTGTGCTCTTAAATAAGGGGTTAGAGCTCTGCAAAGTGAACTTTAATAGTTGCACACACTGTATTTATAAATGCTCTCTCTTGTAAATTTCCAAACATTTAATGTTGGGGTGTCAAATGGATGTCGATGTGTGGGTAAGCTGGAAGGATGTGGCTCCCACAGCCTCTCCACAAGTCATAACGACACATTGTGATGGCTCTTTATTAATTTTCAAAATGTTGAGGGGAGAATTTTTTTTTTAACTCAGTATGCTGTTGCACACTGACGTACAGCCCCCCCCCCCCCCCCCCAAAAAAAAAGAGAGTTGAAAAAGAAAAGAAAAATTGTCTTTATAGTTTTTTCCCTCTTCCCCTTTGAGGAATAATTTGTCTGTGCTGACAAGACAGCCCACAGGACCACTTCCTGTGGGATCGGGTTGCAGGCTGTGCATCACAGAATCAGAACAGATAGCTAGACCGGGCCAACCCAAACAACACTCCCCCGGCCAGAGTCCCGGACGGCCCAGCCTATGCGGACATGCATAGTCATATTTCTGAGCACATCAATTTTAATAAATCCAAGAGTGCTGAATATTTCTGTTTGAGAGAATGTGTGTATGTTTGTGTGCTTGTATGAGTGTGTGTGTGTATGAGAGAGAAAGAGAGTTAAAGTAAGTGAGACAGAGAGAGAGAGAGGATATTTGGTCTCACTCCTGCAGTAGTGCATCACTATCATAATAAGCAATCACCTCATAAGTTGTGCTGAGGCATCTGTGACGAAGGTCTCAGTGTAGCTCAACATCAGTCTCAATCTGCACCTTCTAGCCACACACCCCACCATGATGGAGGTCATAGTGAACATTGCTCAGCCAAGGACCCCTCCCCCATTTCCTGTCTGTCCTGATAGAAGCCTGTTCAGATTCTGAGAAGAAGGTGGAGGAGGAGGAAGAGGAGGAGGAAGAAAATAAATGGTGGGGTTTGGGGATTGGGTGGGGTTGGGTTGAGGTGGAGAGTAGAGGTTAAGACAAAGGGGTGGGGGCTTTGAGGAGCTGCAACTGTGGCAGTAGTGGGTGCCATAAAGGTAGCATTTATTCTGTGAGCTGTCTGAAATGTGTCTGTGTGTGTGTGTGTGTGTGTGCAGATTCATTTTTGTGTGCATACTGTATGTGTGTGTGTCTGTGCTCACAGATTCATGTGTGTGTGAAAGTGTGTGTGTGTATGTATTCTTGTGCGTGTGTGACTGACAGCTCTCAGCAGGCAGCAGGATGCTGAGTGGCAGAGGAATGAAGGTGGTGGGTGTGTGTTTGTGTAAGTGCAAGGACACAGCAGGAGTGAGGGGTCGGGGTGGAGGTGGTTGACTCTGGAGGAGGAGGAAGAGGAGGAGGAGGGGGGTGAGGGTGGAGGTGGGGAGTCCGATGGCTTCTTTAAATCCTAGGAAAAAAGGGAGCTGCATGCATGCTGAGGGAATCACCAGCTGATGGCTGCGGCTCGGGGAATGTTTCGTTTGGACGGACCCCGAGGCCGTCGGCCGTCTGGCTTTTTTGCTTTTATTTTCTTATTTTTTCTCTCTCTCTACTGTGTGTGTGTGTGTCTCAGAGAAAAAGAGCACACTGTAATTTACAGTGACATAAAAAGATGGGGGTATGTGAGGGAGAAAAATATGCTACGTCTACGTCTCTCTCATTGTCTGTCTAACATGTCTGCCCACATCCTCTTAAAAGGACATGTAAATCGCAAGGTGCAGGGGAAGAAAAAGCAGAACATCCCCCTTATTTCAGGACCGCATGCAGTAGTCTCCTGACCACATCTATGTGCTCGTGGTCCGTAATGTCATGAAAACAATCCTGCCATAGTGTTTATTCAGCACAAAACCAGCAAGATATGAAGCATCTTTTAACTTGAGTTGTACATTAGTTAGTGGTGAAAGCTTAGTGACTGGAAGGTGATTTCACAGTCATTTCTGTGGAAAGGCTGAATGCTGTTTCTTGCCACCGTTATTTTTAGGCTGTTATCATAGCCTAGTCTCGGACATTAATCACAGTCATGACCATCACAAAGACCATCAGAGACAATCATCAGACCATCATAGACCTTCGGAGGAGAACACACTGTACCTAACCGACCGTGCAAGTGCACTTTAGCGGTTTCTGTCAACACACAAACCCACAAGACTATAAACTCTCCCTAGGCACTGGTGTGCTGTGACTGAGACATATGGAACTAGTCAGAGTCTAGTTTAAAGAAAAAAAAAGGGGGGGGGGGGTCTGCAGGTGCTCCTGGGATAGCGGAGGACCTCAGCGTGCCAGCATGGTGGTGTTTGTTTAAGGAAGTCTGAGCCACGGAGTGTCCAGGCTGCCCTCTAATGACGCCCCAGTCCGGGTAAACACACCAGGGCCCCGGCTGCGTATTTTCCCTCCAAATTAAAAGCGTGTAAATCCTTCCCGCTAATTGTTGTGCAAATATTTTTGTGGTATTTTTTTAATAGCCCTTATACATCATGTGTCATGGCGTGCCCAAATAACAATATTTGCCAAGGAAGTGATTCCAGCATCAGTGTCAATCTTGCTTCCCCCCTCCACCCCTTGCTAGAATCTTCCATGACCGAAGGGCAGCCTTTTGATTCAGGGCATCGTTTTGTTCTTCATCGGCTCCTTGAGGTGCCCTGTAATCAGCGGTAATATCTTTTCCTCTGTACTGAAGTAGGAAATCGTTGTCCATTTTTAAGCTCTAACCAGTGGAGGAGACGTTGTTTTAGTGCGCTGGTAAATGGTTTGTGACTCACCCAGGCCCTGATGATGTTTTGATAGTCTCCCGCTTGAAACAAATGAGGGAGGGAGGGAGGGAGGGGGTCAGAGGAAGGAGGGAGGGGAGGAAGGAGGGAAGAAGGAGGGAGAGAAAAAGACAAATGCTGAATGAAATGCAGAGGAGATGAACTCAGACGCTCATTCATGAAGAAACTCATTCACTCCGACTTGCTGTTTTCCCTCCCACTCTCTCTCTCTCTCTGTTACTTTCTTTCTTTTCTTCTATCCTTTTCTCTGTCTCTCATTCCTGCTCGCTCTCCGTCTCTTCTGAGCATGAGATGAAGGGAAGAGCGGTGCTCATTGGGAGAAAAAAAAAGTATGTCAGCGAGTTCCCTAGGCAGCTTTGGTGGGAGAGAGGAAGACAGAGGGAGGGAGAGGGAAGGAAAAGAGAGAGAGAGATGAAATATTCATAGTGCCAGTGATGTGTCTGAATGGGGATGTGTGAGTGACGGAGAAGAGGGGGCCTCATTGCAGTGTGCTTGTGTGTGTGTGTGTGCTTGCATATGCGTGCGTGTAGGTGTGTGTATGTGTGTGTTTGCATGTGCGCATATGTGTAAGTGTGTGTGTGTGTGTGTGGAGGATAAAACAGCAGAATCTCCTGCAGACAGGTTGTGAGGGCCTGCATTCTGTTAGTCTAGACACACACTGCACAGGCAGAGGGCCTTATACAAACAGATTCAGGGCAGATGAATTGTCCCCTTTTTAGAGTACAGAGGATAGCAGACTGGCATTGGGTACGTCTGGGGAATAATCCTCCTCCCAAAAGTCTGCCGGGCCACCTCTCTTTATCTCTCTCTCTCTCTCTCTCTCTCTCTCTGTCTCTCTCTCTCCCTCTCTCTGTCTCCTTATCTCTCTCTCTCTCTCTCTCTCTCTATCACTCTCTCTCTCTCTCTCTCTATCACTCTCTCTGTTTGCATCTCTGTCAGTCAGTATCTCTCTCCACTTTTCTCTCTCTCCTTTTCTAACAACTTCTTTCTCTCTATCTCTCCCTCTCTCCCCTCTCTCTCTCTCGCTCCCTTGCTCTCTCTCTCTCCCACACACACACACACACACACACACACACACACACACACACACACACTCCATGCACACATAAAACAAGATGAAATGCATGTAGTTATTATGTCAGAAGCAGTTTGCTCATCAGAGCAGTGGTTCCTCAGTGGTTGCTCTCTTTAGACCACTCTTTCATCAGTACCACTAAAACACACACACACACACACACACTAGCATGGGATGGTCAGTTTAGTACTGTAATCAGCCTGTAGCCAGTGTGCCTATGATGTGTGTTTGCCGTGGTGGCTGGTGATGCCCATGCTTGCTTTTGATGCCCACGTGCTGAGCTGGTGTACAGGGAGCCTCTACAACACTGCTACTGATGATGACACGAGAAGGAAACTCTCTTTCTCTCTCTCTCTCTATCTCTCTCTCTCACAGACACACACACACACACAGTCACACACACAAGCCCAGAGCAATGTTGAGCAGTGGCAGGCCACTGCTACAAGAGCACACACAGAGACACACAAAGAGACACACAATCTATATCCACACAGATGTTCTCCCTTTCCCTCTCTCTCTTTGTCTCTCTTTGTCTCTCGCTCTCTCCCTCTCTCTCTCTCTCTATTTCTCTCTCTCACACACACACAGACTCAGCTCTCTGAGTTGTTGGTTTAACTGCTGCTACTGTAGCCCTGTGGTTGCCTGGTCGGCAGGTAGCGGACTTTTTCACTTAAGAGGCGGCTGTGTGCCGTGTGCCGTGTGCCGTGTGCTGCTGCTGCTGCTGCTGCTCGGGCCCTAATGCGCTCCAGATGAGAGGGGGAAATGATCCTCACATCCAGCCCCTGACTCATTTCAGCTGGGAGCCATCCCACCATTCCCCCACTCCACTTCACGGGCCTGGACACTTGCCTGCCTGGCCTGGACACCGACTGTGAATGTGTGTGAATGTGTGTGTGTGTGTGTGTACGCATGCTCTGTGTGTGTGTGTGTGTGTGTGTGTGTGTGTGTGTGTGTGTGTGTGTGTGTGTGTGTATATATGGGCAGGTATGTGTGTTTTACAGTTTGTGTTGCTCACAGCTTGTGGCGTTTACTGTTCGACTGACAGTGAATAAGTGCAGGCTCATCAGCAGGTGTATGCAACAGGTGTATATATTTCAGCAGATAGAGACATGTGGAATCTTCCATACCATGCATGACTGAAGGTGATGACACAGAACTTGCGGAATGTGTTCTCAAGTGTGTGGAGGAGATACTTTCAGGTGTACAGGTGTAGAAAGTAAATATAAATGAGTTTGTCTAAAAATTAAAGTGTACATACACGATGTGAACACAAGTTACTAATGGTCTTTAAGAGCAGAGAACCAACTGAAAAAATACTAATGTCTTATAGATAAAAGATAATTTAATTATCTTCAACTTAAAAATGTATGTGAGCCAATGTAAACACTAATAGGTTTTTTTAATATGGTTTACATTTGCCTTTTTTAGTTTTTCATTATCACACATCATGTTAATCACATTAAACTAACTAGTGCATTCTGTATGTTTTTTTTTGTGTGTGTGTGTGTGTGTGTGTGTGTGTGTGTGTGTGTGTGTGTGTGTGTGTGTGCGTGTGTTCAGCCTCTGAGCCCAACCTGAAGGTCCGCTCCAGACTGAAGCAGAAGGTGGCAGAACGTCGCAGTGGTCCGATCCCAAGGAGGCGGGATGGGAGTGTGCTGGTCACTCCACACAAGATGCGCGCCCTTGAGCTAAATGGTGAGTCCCTTCCACCAGCTAATCATGACCCACAACTAGCACTGCGCTCCCAAGTGTCTGTCTACCTGTCTGTCTGTTTGTCTGTCAGCAAACCTTCCCACATAGATAAACTGCCTGGGATTGGGACTATTTTGGCACTTATATGGTCTATACATTATACTAATAGCACAGATAAGAATTATGGACTTATAGGACTATTCCATATTATTGTGAAGACAAACAAATATGCCAGCATACAATATACAATATACTACAATATTTACTGCAGATCTATTTAACAATGTACCTCCCCCTAGTGGCCAAAAGTTACATTGTAGTCCTTTAACTTCTAACTAGTCTTGATGTCACAGCTTTCCTTTATGTGGTGCCCTTACAATTACAGGGAGACAAGTGCTGCACTTTCTCAGGGTTGACAGACTAAAATATTCAGAGCGGCACTTCACGCATGGCTGTGGTGTAGGGTGTTTTTTTTCAAGATTCCAATGAATTATGTAGACTAATGTATGGACATTTATGTAACCTCCCTTCTCCACTGAGCTTTCTGTTACATAATGTTGCCTCTTTGAGCCCACTGACCCTCTTGTAGTGTGGGGGCCATCAGTGAGCATCAGTGTCAAAACACAGCCTTTCCCCTCAGTGCCATGACTTTTTAATGTGGGCCTTTGCCTCTTTGACTGATTTTTATTTTTGCTCTCTCAGACTCCTCAGCCAATGACAGTTCTCCAGGTTCTGGACCCAGCTCTCCTATTGGCTACTGCAGTGCGGACAACATGACGTCATACCGACCCAGCGCTGTCCAGATAGAGGTAGGTGTGGTACCCAATCAGAATTGAGTCAGAACGGAAAAAAAGACAAGAATCTTGTTGAAGGTCAGAGCTATTATTGAAAGTGTTGCCATGATAGAAAGAAACCAGCAAGGGGCCAGGGGCCCTTAAAAAAAGGGGCCAGAACCCCTGAAAAACAAAATCTCACACAGATACACACACACACACACACATAGGGGCCTCCCTCCCTCCCTTCATTCATCCTGTTTGAAGGCCACACCTATCCCATCATGCTTTATCACACGATCCGTTGTTTACAAGTGAGGCTCACTGAATGACTCAAAAAAAAAACCTGAGGCCCCCACGAAAACATTCACCTCCAAACTCCTTTTTTTTATCCCTTCTTTCCTCTCCTATTCCTTCTTCCTTCTTCCTTCTTCCTTCTTCCTTCACTTGCAGTGTAAACAATAACAATAACAACAACAAAAGTGACAAAAGTTTTCTCTGGGTTCTTATATAATGGTAAATAGTTCAGCAAGGGCGCAATGAGAAACAAGCCATTTAAAGTCCTTCAAAAGCACTCTGTGTGGAACAGCAACATGAGTGAAAGGACTCAGGCCTACATCAGTCTCTCATCAGTGGCTTTAAATGACTCCACTGAGTATTCTGTACAGTTTCCTGTTTAAGTGTGCTGCTTGTGTATAGTGTGTGTGAGTGTGTGTGTGAGTGTGTGTGTGTACGTGTGTGCGCCTGTATCTCTGTCTTTGGCCATGTCTGTGTCTTTTATGTATTTCTTTTCTGTATCATGCTAATGCTGTGTTGTTTGTGTCACTGTGTGTGTGTATGTGTGTGTGTGTGTGTCTGTGTTTGTGTGTGTGTGTGTGTGTATGTTTGACTTTATATTGCACCATGCTCAACCTCTATTGTTTGTGTCACTGAGTGTGTGTGTGTGTGTCCTTGGCTGTGCCTGTGTCTGGTATGTATTTGTGTTCTGCTTTATGTTCATGTTCTATTGTTTGTGTTAGTGTGTGTATGTGTGTGTCTGGGTCTGTGTTTGCTGTGGTGTTTGCTGGTAGTGAGTGACAGCCTCTTTCCGCTGTGCGTGGAGATTTTTTGGCTGAACTGAAGGAAGGGGGGGTGAGTGTGTGTGTCTGTATGTATGTGTGTGTGTGTGTGTGTGTGGTTTTGTGGAGGGGGGGGCAGCTGGGGGATTGGTCTCTCGCCTGTGAAGTTCTGCCCATGTATTTCCTTATTGGGCTCAGGGCCAGAATGTGGGGGCAACAGAACCCCCCCAAACACCCCCCAGCCCCTAGCTCTCCCAACCTCCCCCAGAACGGCTGCACGCACAATGGCGCTCATTCTGGAGTCTGTCTTCAAACGGCGCCTCAGGAAATACTGTGTTTTTGTTTATCTATCAGTATTCTCTTGCGAAACTGAAGAAGGGACACTGCTGTAGGCGTAAAGTGTGTGTGTTTGTGTGTGTGTGTGTGTGTGTGTGGTTTGTGGTGTGTGTGTGTTTGGTAGGTGTATGCATAGCTGCATTGGTGCAAGCGCATATGTGCTGTATGCATGCGTGTACATATGTATTTGTGTGTGTGTGTGTATATGTGTGTGTGTGTGTGTGTGTGTGTGTGTGTGTGTGTGTGCACACTCAATGTTATTATGTGGTATGGTGTGCATCCATGTGTTAGCATCACTATTTATGTATGTGTGTGTGTGTGTGTGTGTTCTCGGTTTAATTACTAACCCAGCTGTTGGCTTTGGCTGCAGACCCCCCATGCAGACTTGGCACAAAAAACACACAACACACATGCCTGTACATGTACACACACACATACACACAACTCTGCTCTCACTGACACACACACACACACACACAAACATACACAAACACACTCAAGCCCACACTCAAAGACACACACAAAGACACAAACATACAAACACAGTTCTCACTCACAAACATACAAAGACAATGCTCACCCCACACACTAGTAACTGTTATGATATTGACACAACCCCTGTACCCAACCACCCCACCCCCACCCCCAAACTCACACACACACACTCTGCCCCCCTCCACAGATGCTCCAGACAGCAGCTTCCTGTTAGTATGGTGCAGGCAAATGGCCGTGGCTCAGAGGCCCAATAGAGGAGCAGCAGAGGCCTGGCACTGCATGGGGCTAAGGGATGTAAAGCTATGCCACACTACGGTCTAGTTATGCAAGGCTATCTAGTATCTGTGTTACCGTCTAATTATGCAAAGCTATCTACGCTATGCTATGGCTGTACGCTATGCAATGCTACACTCTGGCTAAATGCAAGACTATCTAACTCAGTGCTCTAACTATGCAGAACTATCTACTTTACGCTCGGGCTATATGCAAGGCTGTCTATGCTACACTCTGGTTAAATGGAAGGCTATCTACTTTTTGCTTTGGCTTTATGCAAGGCTATCTATGCTACACTGTGGCTATGCAAGGCTATCTAGGCAATGGTCAGTCTATATGCAAGGTTAACTACACTACGCTCTAGCTTTATGCAAGGCTATGTAATGCTACGCCACGCTAGGCTCTGTTTTTTCAGCCTGGTCTCCTCGAGAGCAATGAGTCCCCGGGGTCCATGGTGGTAGAAGCCCCCGCACTGAAGGAGGTAGAGGGTCGGGGGTGGGGGTGGGGTGGATGTATAGCTTGGAATAAGGAGTGTGTGTGTGTGGGGGGGTGATCTCTGTTGGGCACAGGAAGTGTGCCCTGGTGACCCCCCCCCCAACATACACACAAACACACACACATAATCTCTCTCTCTCTTTCACATACACACTCACACACATACAGACACACACACAGTTTCAATGCTGCCACTTCCATCATCCATTGCGCTGTTACAGGCACAGTTATTGATGGAAGTACACCTCAACAGACACACAGACACAATTACACAAGCATACAATAGTACACACAAGCACGTGCATGCTCTCTCTCTCACACAAACACACACACACACACATTGGCGTTCACTTTTGTATACCTTTACTTGCTATCTATTCCGTGTGTTGTGTCAGTGTTTGGCCAGGATTCAGGATGATGTGGATGTGTGTGTGTGTGTGTGTGTGTGTGTGTGTGTGTGTGTTGAGAAGAGGGGGCTGGCTGAGGGGTGTGTGTGTGAGCTAAATTTGAGATGTTACCTCATCAGCTAAATCGAGCACATAGATAATGTAACAGTTTGGTTATGTCATAGTCATAGACCATAGCCGAAAACGTCTGCAATCAGAGGTCAGAAACGAGTGCTCGAGTTATTAAAAAACACTGGACGAAAAAGAAACACTGTTGCTGTGGGTGAGACAAGTATTTGTGTCTCCCTGAAAAAACACAGCTAGCCTTTTAGTGTGTCCCAGTACTTATGCTGCAGGGAAAAAGAACCTTTACTAAAATTATATTAGTTTTGGAAAAGAGTAAAAAAAAATACAGTTTGGAGTCTCTGTAATTGTATGTGCCAGAGGGTATGGGTATGGGAGTCCTTATTTGCTTGAAGGTGTGCTGTTCTGGAATCTCTCTCTGACGTCACTGTAGATCTGCCCCAGTGGCTATATTGTGATACTTTTAAAATCATTTTATTTGTATTATTATTTGCTGATGATGTATGGTCTACTATCTTCCTCTGTCTCCTCTCTCAAATGAAATCCAATCTAACCAAATCATATCAAATCAAATCAAAGTCAAACAAAATTATGTTGTGTGCGTATTGGCATGAATGACTGAATCACTCTGTGTTGCCAAAGCTACAAGTCTAAAATTTTGCATGTGTATAAATTGTTGGGTTTTTTTTTTCATAACAAAGGGTTTCATGGCAACCAAAGCAGAAGAATAAACAAATGCTAAATGCATTCCCTCTCTCTCTTTCAATTTTCTTTCTTCTTCTTTCTTCTTTCTCTCTCTCTCTCTCTCTTTCTCTCTCTCTCCCCCTCTCCAGCGCTGTCTGTCTCAGACAGGCATCCTGAAGGCTGAGGGCTCCATGGCCCTGCTGAATCTCTACACCTCGCCCTCCCTGCCCAACCTGACCCTGAGTCTGCAGTCCGGGGCCTCCCCAATCAGCGTGAGTAACGCAGGGAACTCAGCCAACTCAAGACTTGCCTGTGGTCCTGACTCAAGTCAAGTCTCAAGTCTGCCATTTTGATGAATAAATGCATGACTACATCTACTGAGCGTAGGAAAATCGGTGCTGAATGTTCTATTCCAAAGCACATTCATATTTACAAAGTATAGTTTACAGCAAACACTGTGTTTGACAGGAGTTTCGTTTTTTCCCTACTCATTAGCAGACAAGAGTACACAAGAGACAGTTTCCTGGGAGATGATAATCGAGTGGAAGTGGCATGGGAAGGCATGGCCAGGCTAGTGATGTCACAGTGATCTCTAATCTATAGACAGATAAGAGATGATATCCATCAATAGTCATACCATAGCCAGTGTTGCAAAATGTTGTATGCAGAGTGGCCCCCTAGGCGCTCTTTGGCATGGGGTTTGGGCTCTTGGTTTTTTTAACTGCCCTCCATGCATTGGAGAGAAGAGACAATAGACACTAGACTATATCCATCGATCAGCCGTGACAGGTCATAAGCACAAGGAATCCACAGATACACAAGAGATGTCTCCCCACAATAATAAAGAGAAATTATTGGGCCAGCATGACACAGCCTATTGCTGGATGTTTAAAGCAGAGGAGCCCCATGGGCACACTTTGGCAGGGGCCTTTGGGAGGGGCCCGGCCCCAGCCCCTTGTATCGGTACCCATGTCAGAGACGGAGAGCCCACTGATTTTTCCAGCTAAAGTAGACGCTGAGGCGGGCCAGAGAGGGATCTGCTTCACTCCACTGCCATAGGGCCAAACATACACACACACACACACACACACACACACACACAAACTTAGAGACCCCAGAGTGACTACTGTGCAAATGGCCTTGCTGTGTGCCACAGCAGCAGTCTCCCAGAGCCAAGGCCATAAACTCTGCATTGCTAGAGCTACCTCAGCTTTGGCCAGTACCCCAGCCGCCCCCTAACACACAACAGGCCCAAAACGTTAAAGCATTTTGAATGCATGTTAATGCAATTCTACAGAAAATCCCATCCCTTTTAAGAGATGAAAGAGTTTTACTTCCAAGGTCGCTTGGCAGAAGTAGGCTGACCAGCCATAAGCTTGGTTGTGTGTGTGTGTGTGTGTGTGTGTGTATGTGTGTGTGTTTATGTGCGTGTGTGTATAGAGCACTCATAACAAATACGACATGGTATGAAAAATAAACTGTGCTTCATAAAAAGAGCCAGCGCTAATCTCTTGACATCTCTAAGCCCAGAAGGGAGATAGATGTAGGTCAAGTGTTTTGGGCTTTTTTCTCTCTCTGTGTGTATGTGCTCTCTGAGGCCAACTCTGCAGTTACTGTTTCTGACTTTTTCATCTCAAAACAAATGACGCTCTTCGCCGTGGCGCGATCTGGCCCGCGTGCCCGTCCCTCGGGAGCTGGGCCGTGCACAGAAACTATGCATCAGTGTTTTCAGTGATATTAACTTCAGAGAGAGAGAAGCGCCCACACTGAGGACTCCGTGGGTGTATGCGGCTGACAGGTCCCCTCTCCAGCGGCTCTCTGGATTAATGTACCGTCCTCAGGCCCACGACCTTTGACCCCTGGGGGGGGGGGGGGGGCAAAAAGGAGGGGCAGGGGGATGGGTTTGGGGGTGGTGGGAAGGGAGAAGGGGGATTTTTTTTGGGCCCTGAGTAAATAAGGCCAGGCGGTGTAAGGTTTCAGGACACTCTCTTTATCACCTCGTTCATCACAGCCAGTTAAAACGCAAGAGAAATAGTGTGTTTAACTGCCGAACCAGATAGCGGCCATCACTGCAGGAAGAAATAATACAAATTCCTTTTTTCTCCTTTAACTATGCCTTTCATTTATGGCCCGACTCAAGGCTCATCGTTGGAGAGTTAGGAGGCTATGAATGTGTGCTAGTTAAGCGGCTTGTACACATTTACTGTATGGTCGATAAAGCAATGATGGACAGCTTTAGGGGGTGTGTAAAGATGTCCACTTTACTTGATTCACAGTGTTCATGTTTTACATTTCTTAGGTTTGGTTTGACCAAAGCCTGTTTTGGGTCACAGTATTCTTCTAAACTTCTGTCATGTATTGTGTATGGATGGCAAAAGCCAGAATTGTCAGAGTGCATATTTAATCTTAAAAGTATAGTGTACTGTGAGACAGCATCAACTAAATCCTCTCTTAAGAGTGCGTCTCGTAAAATATCTTGGATTTAGAGCTGTACTGAAGTTTTTGGTAATCTTTTTAATATATTCTAGAAAATGAACATATTTATCTGAAAAGACAATGCATTTTTTCTGTTTAGTGTTATTAGCCCTACAGCCCTGCACAGAAATCATTATTAAATCTCCTACTTTTCTCTCTGTGGTTCTCAAGTCCCAGCGTAGGATGAAACTTCCATCTTCTTTCTTCCATCATATTCTATCTAACCTGTCTCGCATCCTCTACCTGTGTTCCTGACAGGCTGCGACAGCACTGAAGGAGAGAGCCACAGAGGGCATGTCTCGCCATTCCCTGGGCGCCGTGCCACCCGTCTCCCTAGAAACCAAAGTCAACAACAGCCACCAGGCCCTGCTGCAGCACCTCCTCCTGAAGGATCAGATCAGGCAGCAGAAGATCCTTTCACCTGGTGCGTTGCTAACATGTGCCACCCCCCTCCCCAAACACACACACACACACACACACACACACACACACACACACACACACAACTTATTACACAACTTCCTAACCACTAGACCCAGCAGAAGTTATTAAGAATGTACCTTTTTGTCAGACTCATTCAGCATATGGTTGTGTTTATCCACAATGTATAGAGTGAATGCTAATCTGCATTATAAATTCTCTGTCTATAATTCACGCCTAAACACTGCTTCCCACTGCTTTATACTAGGTCACCTCAGGCTCCAGTACTTTTAGTCTTGTCCAACACCTCATTATGTTGCACTCCAGAGCTCGAAGGGATGTTTTTGCAGTGTATGTTTGCTAATCACACCTCACAAGAAGCTTAGCATTCTTGCCAAAAGGACCAGATATTCTCCAGAGTATAATAACTCTGTATTACTTATGAAGATAAATGCACTTTATATGGTTACTTTTTATTCTATTTTTTCTTTCTACTTAATTGTTCTTATTTTTTGTATTTTTAACTGCATTGCACCATCAAATGAGTTATCTGAATTCTGATAACCTCAGAAGAACTCCACTGATACACTCTTCTCTTCTCCTCTCTCTCTGGCTTTCTCCTCTCTCCTCTTCTGTGCTATAGTTGCCGGCAGCGTCCCTGTCCTCCCCTTGTCTCCGCTGGCCATGAAGGAGCGGCCCGGCTCCAGCTCGCGGCCCAAAGTGCCGCGCCACCACCGACCTCTGAACCGGACCCAGTCAGCACCGCTGCCCCAGAGCACGCTGGCCCAGCTCGTCCTCCAGCAGCAGCACCAGAACTTTGTGGAGAAACAGAAGCAGTACCAGCAGCAGGTCCACCTCAACCAGGTAACCTAGCAACAACCAGTAATGTGACTACTGATTGGTTGGTTAAGTGGGCTTAACACCAATCATGTATTTGAATAGTGAATGAGCAGATGCAGTACAAGTCTAACTCACCTAGGTAACTTAGCAACACCCAGTAACATGACTCCTGATTGGTCAGCTAAGTGAGATAAGCACCAATCATATGCATGAATAGTCAATAAACAGAAGCAGTTGCATGTCCACCTGAGCCAAGTAACCAAGTGACAACAAGTAATATGGCTCCCGATTGGTACTGAATCCACCAAACTGGCCAATGATGTATTTGGTTATTGAATAAGCAGAGGCAATACCAGTAGCTCCTCCACCTCAACCAGGAAGCAAAACAACCAGCAACATGATTTCTGATTGGTTGGCTTAGTGGACTTAGCACTAGTCATGAGCTCCAATACTGAACAGATGTGTTATAGCCGATTTAAAGCGCCCGTAAGCCAAGATGTAGAGGCCTTGCACAAAAAGTAACAATAATAAAAAGGCCTTTTTCTGTTTTTCTTTTGAGCCCAATATAGCAGCACAGATAAACCAAGTAAACGTTAGCTTATCACTGTTTTCCTTTTCTTCTCTGTTGTTTATTAGCCTCCCTAATCTCCCACTGAAAAAATCTTTTGAACCTAACCCCCAACACACACGCACACACACACACACACACACACACACACACACACCCACACACGGACACCACCACCACCACATCACCACTACCCCTGTCCTTCCAGACAGGATTTTCAGTCTAGAGGGTTAAAGATCTAAAGGCCAGAAGCTCTCTTCTCCTTCCATATGCACATACTCCACCAGCACCCCCCCCCCCCCCGCCCCCACATACACACACACACACCGGTTTAAGCGTCATCAAACAGCTACATTTAACCTTCTTTTTGGTCGAGTACCAAAACATGAACTCAGCAGCCTTGGGTATGGTGTGGCGTGGTGCAGGGCCGTCTTGACGTGTCGCGGCAGCATGTGAGTGGTCAGGGGGAGTTAACGAGGGGCCTGGGCTCCCTGGGTAGTTCTACCTGCCGTGTGAACGGGCCTCGCTAATGGAAGTTTATGGGAGCGCTGCGCTCTTAAAGGTCCTGCTTTAAAGGGCCCACGGCCCATGGCTGGACAGGAGAGGAAGTGGGTAAATCCCAGCAGGATGTTTATGCTGTTGGGGCAGCACCGCTCCACCACTGGGGTCTCACCTCTCTCTCTCTCTCTTTCTCTCTCTCTCTATTTCTCTCCTCTCTCTCTCAGTTCAGTTCAAGGGTAGGTTGGCTCACCGTCTCCCTCTTACAATCTCTTTTTCACACTCTGCCTCCTTTCTTCCCTTTTTCTGCCTCTCAACAATTTCTTGCTTTCTTTTTCTGCCATCTTCACTTTCTTTTTCTCACTGTCATTCTCTCTTTTTAATTCTCCCTCTTTTCTGTTCTCTCTCTCTCTTTCCCCTGCGCTCTCTGTTGTTTTTGCTCATTTTCTTTGTCTATTTTACTGCCCCTCTCTCTCTCTCTATTTCTTTTTTCAGTCTTTTTTCATCCTTAGTCCCCAGTGCCTGGTCCTGGCTTTGATCTATCCTCTCTTTGGGCAACATCACTTTCACTCCATCACAGTCTTGTTGTAAAGTCCCTCTCTCCCTCCCTCTATCTGCTCTTAGTCTTCCTTTCTTCAGCCCTCTCTCTCTCTTTCTTTCCCACCTAACCATCCCCCATTCATTCCCCTCCACAGTACCTTTCATTCCTCTGTTTTCTTTCTTTTTCTCTACTTCACAATTTTCCCTGCCTGTGGCTGCTCTTTTGCTTTCCCTCCCCTCCCCTCCCCTCCCCCCTCTCTCTCTCTCTCTCTCTCTCTCTCTCTCTCTCCATCACTCTCCTAGTAATCCTGTGCTCCAGAGTCTCCCGGCTCTGTTTCATTTCCTGTGCGTTTCAGAGAGAAGCGAGTCTGGCACTGGCTTATCCCGGCTCACTTTTACAAATACACTCGACATACATCACAATTTTAATGTCACAGAAAACGTTTTACACCAAAGCCCCCAGCACCCTCCACAACCCCCCACAGCCCACAGCCCACTCCAACCCCACCGCTTTGCTTTTATGCTGGGATTACTTTGGGGTTTTATTGGCCAGGGCGCTGCCATGCTTCATGCCGTGTGCTTGTGTTCCCTCGCGCTGAAGTAGCCCACCACTGCGATGTCGTCATGGCATCGAGACGGACAGCGAGGTTTCATTTGGCCAATCACATTACAATTTATTTTACAAAACAGAAGGAATAGAGAGAGAGAGGGAGAGAGTGAGAGAGAGAGATGAATGGTCAAATTCTGTGTTTCTCATGACTCAAGCTAGAAACCATATAAGATGAGCATCTACCCTGCTGGCAGAGGTGGACTGAGAGAGGGCTGAGTAAGGCGAGGGCTGCACACTCAGAAGATGGATGTCCAAACCTGTCAAAGCAAAATTACAGAGCAGAAATGTGGCTCTCGTGGCCAGAGCCTACTACAATTTAGGCAGTGTAATATCACTAGGTTACAGACAGATATGAAGAAAGTAACTCATTTTCTATAAGGGATTCTGACGCAAGAAAAAGGAACATGTCATCTCAGATATAACCTCATTGATCATAGAGATGAAAGTCTACTGGTGTGATGTGAGTAGATTATTTAAGGGTGTTTAAGAAAAAGGAAATGGCTTATCTGCCCTGTAACAGGAAACCAAGAGTCAGATTCAGAAACATGATCTTTAATCTTTAATATGCAAAAGTGACTCTTGATCGTAGATTGTCTTTCTTTTAGTGAAGGCAGTCTTAGGCACTCTGATATATCTTTAGGCATTGCTATATATTACTGTAAGAATCCTTTATTTTAAGGTGTATGTCTGTGTGTTTGGACTTCATCAGGGCAATGTATAATGTATATCTCATCTCTTTTCCTGTCTGCAGATTCTGTCACAGTCTATCGAGCACCTTCGGCTCCCCAGTGCTCACCTGCAGGAGGAAGATGAGGAGGGTGGCCTGCTGGAGCCGAGAGTCGAGTGCCCCACGCTGCCCTCTGGTGGCGTCATCCGGCACCACAGCCTAAGCAGCCGCAGCAGCAGCAGCAGCACCGCCTCCTCTTCGGGCAACAGCGGTGGGGGCAGCAGCCGGACCAGCATGGAGATCGAGCCTAGCGAGGCCCAGATCGCCGCCGCTGTCATCATGCCAATCGCCGCCATCAGGGTGAAGGAGGAACCGTCGTCCGACTCGGAGGAGCAGATGGATGAGAGCGGGAGGGAGAGCTGCGGAGGGTTAAGGATGGTGGAAGATGGAGACGCCGGGGGTTGCCTGAGGGAGGTGAAGACTGAGGATACGTCCGCCATGTCTGAGGACTGAACGTAGGGAGATAGAGGGATGAAGAGAGGTGAAGCGGGTGAGGAAGAGGAGAGGGGAGAGAGAGAGACAGATGGATGGATGGAAGGAAGGATAGATGGATGATGGCAAGATAAAACAACTTGGTCGTGTGTTTTTTGTCTGTTTTTTTTCCCTTTCAAGTGTTCCGCTTTCTCTATTCTCCACTCTCTCTCTCTCTCCTCCTCCTCTTCCAGTATGTGGATCTCTCCTTCCTCTCCGCCTCTGAGGCTCTGATCTCGACCTCAACTCCATCTTAACTTTGAGACGAGAGCCGACGGACATCTCTTGTCAACAGACACCGCTCAAGTGTGTGAACTTGTGCCGTTGTGTGACTCTGTAACTGTGATCTCTCTTTTTTTCTCTGTCGTCTGTGTTGTCTCTCCGTGTGTGTCTGTGTGTTTGCCATCATACATGTGCGTGTGTGTGTGTGTGTGTGTGTGTGTGTGTGTGTGTGTGTGTGATTAGAAACGTAACCACCACTGCAACCACTACCGACTTTTTTCTCTCTGTCTGTCCGCTTGGCCACAACGCCCCAGCCAAACACAATGGGTCTGTTATACCGCAGATTTAAAACACACACACAAACACACACACACACACATACATAATGAATAAAAAATGAAACGTTCAACTGTAGCACTCTGATTCTCATTGAGGCATGTCCACCCATAGGACTCTCCCGAGTGTAAGTGCGGCATGAGTCAATCCACTGCCAAAGCCATTCAGCCCTTGCATCTTTGTACCTCAGTCAATTCTTTGTGTACATGTTGATATTTGTAACTGTGGGAGGTTGTGTGTGTGTGTGGGATGGGGTGGGTGGACAGGTGGGGATGTGGGTGGTGGTGGGAGAGGTTTAGGTCCTGTTCAGAGAACATAACGCAGTCACACATTTAGATGAATGTCCCTCTCACGGTTTTGCCCCTCGAAAAAAAAAAGTGATCTGTCTTTTGTCTCAGTCTATTCTCACTGTCAAATAATCCCAAATATGTTTCCAGATGACTTTGACTTTGCCTTGCACCCAAAATGTCAACCCCGCTGACTAATTAAGATAATTAATCAGTCAAACTACTGACTCATGTTCTGGGGGTGTATACTGGATTGAGACATTGAAGGGGAACAGAGGAATGAGACGGAGGGGGTGGAGGGGGTTGGGGGGTGGGGGGTGGTATGATCCAGCATGACCGATACAGAAATGGAAACGGCCTTTTCTCAGTGTAACAGTTGGTTGAACGCGGTTAAGGTTACCTCTCAGATTAGCATTTTCTAATACGCACCCTTCAGTTCAGAATGAAACAGAAAGCGATTGTGTAGTGTATGAACAAGAGAAAGAGAAAGAGTGTGTGTGTTAGAGAGAGAGGCATGTGTAGAACACAAGAAGGATTCAGTTTGATTAGTCGCAGGATGGGCATGGATTAAATTATTACATGGAGTTTGATTGTTTTCTGTATCGGGTTGTATGTTTGTGTGTTTTTAATGTATGTTTATTCCTGATGTATTTTCTTTTTCTTTTTTTTTTAAGAAATAAAGTTTACGTCCATGTTACTGAACTCTTATTTTTGGGTTATTTCTTATGGCTCAGTGAAACAGCTTTAGAGTGCATGAGTGCCACGCTTATTTCACGTTTGGATAGACATGGTATGCTATATCCCTCCACCCATCTACAACTCACACACACACACACACAGACCAAATCAAACCAAATTAAACACACATTTATATCTCTCTCTCTATCTCTCCCTCTCTCTCTCTCACACACACATGCAGACCAAATCTCTTTCAAAAGCACACACATTCATAACTTTCTCTGTTTCTCTCTCTCTCTCTCTCTCTCTCTCTCACACACACACACACACACACTACCAATGCTAATGTCTCCCTGTCTTTGTATGTGCTCCTCCATTTGTGCACATCTGGCTGCTGTAATCCCTGCTGGCTGTGTTAGTGTATGGAGGATATGAGGCCAATCGCCATCTGATTACACACGTTGAGGAGCATCACAGAGGTGGCAAGCATTAACTGTGTATGTGTGTGTGTGTGTACGTATGAAAGTTAGATAGAAAGAGCTTAGCAGCTTCAACTTTCCAAACACAGATGTCAACTTTCAATGTCAACTTTCATTCAGTCAGCAGGTACGTACAAATGCTCAAAAGAATCAAATGGCCAGAGCCTTTGACCAGGTAGGAGCAGCAGGATGCTAAAGCTGCCATGAATAGTTCTTAATGGAATACAGCTTTGCCTTCACTTGCATTGTAGAGCCATACAGACACACGATTGGGTATGCTGTTTTAGCAAAAACACTTGAAAGCTGGAACTTCTTATGTGATAGAACTTGTAAAGGTTTCCAAGTTGTACATCGTTCTCATTAACTAAGGTGCCAGACAAACAAACAAACAAACAAACAATATTTTTATTGTGTGTTTGTGTCTTTAATTAACAAAGCTTTGGGTCACATGACCAGGGGATTGCACATAGCATACCAGAACTTTTGAAGGTAAAGGTATAATTGTGTCCAGCTTCAACTTTCTGAAAACAAAGTTACTTCTGGAATGTCTTGATGACCTCATCTCAGTAGCCACTAGTAAACATCTCCCTAATGATTTTAATGACCACTGTCTTCTAGCAGGTAGGAGCTACATGGTTGTGAGTGCAGGAGGCTAGCTGTGCTCCATGGACCAAATGCTGACCTGCCCCAGCCATCTGCCATTGGCTCTCACTCCGCTGACCCCTGCCCAGGCAAACGCGCTGCTCCCAATGATTTTCCCACAACCTCTCACTGCTCACAGTAACTTTGGGGAACATTGAGTTAACCCCCCGTGCATTAGCCTTGCCTCGCGGATCAGGTTAACCCTTTGAAGTCAGGCTTATGGGTCTTGGGCCTGTGCTATTGCCGCGGCCTTTGACTAAGATATATGTTTACCACTTCAGAGAGAGAAAACAAGAAGGCATTTAGTCAGTGATTTGGGACCTCGGCTCACGTGAGAACCCCCTCGTGAATCACGGACGGGGGAAACCGATGCGTGTTTGATAAGCATGTGTTTAATGGGGGTTGAAGAATGAGTCTTCTGGGCTGTTTTTTTTGTGTTTGTATGTGTGTGGTGGGGCATGTGTGTGTGTGGTGGTGGGGGGGGATCATGACAGAAATTCTCAGAACGGATCTAGAATTCTAAAAGTTGGCAGTTATCTGAAAAGAGTGCTTTGATTATCACATCCATCATCACACAGAGCTACAGCAACCAACATTCTGAACACATATTTGTGATCAGACCCTTTAAAGACATTTTTCAACCCAAAGCCCTGTTTTTTGAGGTCGTACTGCTGTAGGAAGGGATTTTTAACACCCAGTGACCACAAACAGCAGATCTGGGGAATGAAATTGACTCGAGTTCAACAAATTACTATAGAAATTTAGGGGGAAAATTACTAAATACACACATTTTCAGTTGGTGGCATGTCAGATATGGATGGTGATAGTATAGACAAGAGGAAAAACAGAGAAAAGAATGAGTTTGTATATGAACAAATATGCACCATGCATACAAAGGTGGCATCAGTGCTGTGGGTTTCTGACGTATATTTTTATTGAAGATTCAGTAGCTGGACCATTTCCACACATGGGGCCAAGCATTTGTCCCTCTAGTAGAGAGTTCTGCACTTTCCTGATTTGTTTTAGCTGGAGTGTGGTTAGGGCCCAAACTATTTATTCTCACACTATTTCTGCTTTTTCACTTCCTTGCCGTGGAGAAATCAAACCAGCCAGCCCTCAACCTGACATCAGTTGGTCTATTTTTAGTGAGAAACCAGGCAAGTTTTCCACAGAAACACACACACACACACACACACACACACACACACATACACATAAAGAAAGAAAAGGAACAAAAACAGTCATAAGGAGATTAGGAAACATTTAAAATGGAGGTATTTCCCTCCTCCTTCTGTCCCCCCCATCCAAAAAAAAAAAAAAAATTAGGGGGTGTTTCACCTTTGGTAGGATTGTACCATTCATCTTAGCTCCTCTGAGGTGGAGTCTTGTGTGCAGAAACCATGGTAACCTGCAGGGGCCACCTGCACTCTCCCCTCCCCCCAGCTGTGACAACAAACGGAGAGCAGAGCGGGGTGAGCAGGCTCGTCTCGGCTCGTCTCGGCGCGGTGCGGCGCTCCGCCGCTGAACTACTGTTATTCTCTCCCCGGGTACGGGCAGCCCAGCGGGCCACAGGCTTTACTTGTGCTCTGTTTCAAAACAAAAGAAACACTTTGGTGTAATTTGAGTGAGTATGTTTCTGTGTGCATGTGTGTGTGTATGTGTGTGCGTGTGTGTGTGTGTGTATGTGTGTGTGTGTGTGTGTGTGTATGTATGAGTAAAACTGAGTTATGTGTACTTTCTTGCGTGTCCGGAGTGTATATTTGTGTATGCATGAGGCATGCATTAGTGTGTTTCTGTCTGTGTGAGTGGGACAGTGTGTATGTATGTGTGTGGCCTCACCGACGGAAAAGACATTTCCTGTCATTTGCGTTAATTGGGCCTCACATGCAGGAGGGAGAGAGCGAGAGAGAAAAGGAGAGAGAGAGGCAGTTTGGGCCCAGAAGCCAGACTTCAACTTTAAAGTCACACAGAGAAGAGAGTCCAGATGAGAAGTGAAGAGAGTGGAGAGAAGGGGGAGCCGCTTCTCTCTGTGCCCGATATGCCCTGCACTCAAACTGGACAAAGGCATTGCTCTAGGGCCCCCTGGCTGGGGAAAGATGGGTTAGTAAATGGTGAATGGAATTCTTTTATATAGCACACAGACACACACACACAGACACACACACACGCACAGACACATATCGATGGCTAAGGTACCAACCTGCATATTGGGAGCAGTTTAGCTTTCAGGGTCTTGTTTAGGATTGCCCCTTTGACAGGGACAGTATTGCTGGTCATGAGTAATCTGTATGCAGGACTTGACACCTGCATCTGTTGATACCATTTAGGCAGAGCTGCAAAACAAGAGCCATAATTAGGTTACTTGAACTCCACAATCATGAAGCACTGTAACACATTTATAAAGGGTTATAACACATTTATAATGCATCATAATGACATATATACAAGTCCATGTAGTCATTCAGAAAGAGCTAAGGTTGTGATCATTAAGTTTTATGATGTTGTTGAATCAGTAATGACAATCATAATATTTGTAATTCAATTGTCAAAGATTCTTCCTGGTGCATTGGCATACTTTAAGCTGTAAGCCTAAAGGTTTATACAACAACAACAAAATCTCTCATGAGAGTAATGATGACCATGTTAGTGTTGTTATATGGTTATATAGACATTAGTCAAATATTATGAAGCTTTCTAACCCAATATAAATGTGTCTACTGACTCTGGTTTTCAGTGGAAATGGGTTCAATCCTCATAACGGCATAATCTCCAGATCACGTTTTTAATGTGTTCTCCCTAGATGCAACAATAGGCTACTTTTGGTGCACTATCTGACGCCTCACTCTGGAATTGCTCTTGCTCTTCGAAACAACAACAAAAATAATATTATTGCCTCCCTGTCTCCTCCACCCAAAGGTGACATGAGATTTCCGCCCCTGATCTGGGGCCATGAATGCAATTCAAGCTCCTTGGTTGCACTCCAGCTGCTGAGTAGGGGCTCCAGCGCGTGAAACTATGCACAAGAGACCCAAAATGGCACAACCCTTTATGTAGCTGAGTGTTTACGCATTGGAAGATCTATTTGTTGTTGGTGTTGTTATGGACACAGTCTAAATCTATTGTAAGCAAGGGCTTACACCTCTTGTTCACTTTATTCTGATGGAAAAAAAGCATAAACAACAGAAAGTACATACCACTGCAGTGAGATCACTGGCGGGAGAGTCCTTGGTGTATAAAATAATAAATTTGTGTTGAGCACAGCATAAAATGTGGCTTTGTGCGGTCGGCCTGGCCACAGGAGGAGCTTGCAGGAAGTGACTGTGTGTTTTATGATTCCGCTCAACAGCTTCAGAAAATAATAATACAGCCATTAAAAAAGCACACAGCAGACGTGTGAGAGCGTCTTTTTGCTCGGCACCGGAGCTCACTGGAGTCACAAGTGCGGATGACATCATCCAGTTCTTAATAAAATAACGGAATACACAGCCACAGAGACTAATTTGGCCATGTGGACAAATAGGATCAAGTGCTGTGTGCTCTGTTTAATTTTTTTTTTTTTTTTTTGCTGGTGTGGCTTCTGAGGGTGGTTGCTTTTAACATGTTTATTATTTGCAGCAGTCCGTGTTCAAGGAGCGTGTTACAGGGCTAATTTATAGTAGGTTTCTGCACTTGCGCACCTGTAAGTTATGCGTGGCGCGTTCACGCCGTGGCCCTTCTGTTTTTTTTCTCTGGGGATCTTGGGGAATAGACATCTGTGCGCTCGAAATGCCTGCCTGTATGACCCACAACTGGGACAGTCTGAGGAATCTGGTTTATTATTCTTCCCTTCAACGTCCTTCTGGTGTGTATGTGTGTGTGTGTGTGTGTGCGTGTGTGTTTATGTGAGTGAGTGTGTGTGTGTGGGAGAGAGAGAGAGAGAGAGAGACAGAGAGAAAGAAATAAAAAAGCGCAGTGTGCTCAGGCGTCCGAGTATGAAGCGGTAATGTATCGTGGTTGTTATTCTTTCCGTGCGTTATTACCGCACCAGCGGCGTGGGACAGCGCTGGCAGAGAGCGAAAGGAAAAGTCGTCTTGCGTGAGTCTGAAAAAGGACCACCCCCGACTGAAAAACACTGAAGTTGGGCTTGCTGATGACTTCGGCGGAGGTATTTATTTCTGAGCACCGTGTCTTGCCCAGATCCCCGGGGCCGCGCGCTGATGTTATTTTCAAGCCCTGCCAAGCTGAATATTCGCCCGGTGCACTCCGATTATTCCAAAATGGTTCAGGGGCGACAG
>JAIFZK010000011.1:2737500-2910000 GCA_027481765.1 Tenualosa thibaudeaui
CCACTGGGGCAGATGACATTTATAGATGCATGCATGTCTAACATGCACATTTTATCCTCTCTTTTTCTTTCTGTTCATCCTTTTCTCTCAAGAGCACTTTTAAATGACCCATGTGTCAACCTTATGTAAGTCTTAGTGATCGATTTCTCTCTCTCTCTCTCTATATATATATATATATATCATTCAAGTCCATTCAGTTATTGCCTCTTGATTATCCTCATTGTGAGATAAATCACACTTATTAGAATGCTCTAAGACCAAGACCATTCATAATCTCATCTAAACATAAAAAAAAAGTGCTGTCTCAGTCTCATTCTCTTATCTTCCCTCTTATGCAAACTTTCTTTCTATCTCTCTATCTAGGAATTTCTCTCTTTCTTTGATGGTGCTTCTCTCTCTCTGTCTTTTTCTTTCTCTCTCACGTGTGCACAAGTAGTCTGTACTTCCATGGCCCATCTGTGAGAGATTACACACTGGCTGTCCGTGGTTGTCCGGTTGGTCACTGTGGATGCCTGTGGTGTGAGGGAGGTCATGGCGGTCAGGCTTTGCTGGACATGGGGACAAGGCCTCGGGGAACGCCGGAGTATTTGTGGACAGCAAGAGGTCAACCGTCACTTCCTCATGGGTCAAACAAGTTATTTAAGGTCGTCACTCCATTGCCACCAGGAGGAACGCCACACTGATGTGCAGGTTTGTTGTAACTGTCTCGAAAATGTTTGTTTGGATTGTTTGAAGAATGTTTCACGAGAGAACATGCACTAGACGATGACTTTGTATATTTCTGCAGTAGTAACGCATAGCCTAGCATGGTCACAAAGCCAAACCAGGAATTGCAAACAAGCCTGTATTGCGTTGTATATGGGTAAAGTTGTTGTGATGTCATGCCTTGGAGAGGCTATTTGATAGGTATGTCCAGAATCATCTGTATGAAAACACTGGAAGAAGGAGAGACTGGCTAGTGAAGGGTTCAGGCTGAGGGGGATATGGGTCTGCAGCACTTGTGTTTAAACCACCATGCTTGCAATCAGCAACCCAATCTGCACTTTTAATCAGGACGGATAGATGAAGGGTGTTGGGGGTGGGGTTGGGGAGAAGACCCCCCCCAACGCACGCACACACACACACACACACACACACACATACACACACACACCCCTTCAAGAGCACATAATGCTTGGGATCTGTTTTCACGTGAGGCCACAAATGAGGCCTAGAACAGAGCAGAGCAGAACACATCCCCGTCTGTGCGCTCACTGGCTAATGTGGAGATATTAATATGCTGGCCGGTCTGGGTTGTCTGTAATCCCCCTCCCTCACTGCCTGTCTGTTCGCCTGTTTTTCTGCCGTTTGATCAGGCTATGAGTGGGGCGAGGGAAAAGAGACGGGTTCAGTTGCATTTGCAATCTTGCATTTGATTAGCGGAAAGCCTTGTGTGTGTGTGTGTGTGTGTGTGTGTCTGACTTTGTGTATGTGCATGAATCTGAGAACGAAAGGGGAAAAGAGAGTATGAATATGACTGTGTGTCTGTTGTGGCTGGCTATGCTCATCTTTCTGTGTGTGTGTGTGTGTGTGTGTGTGGTGGGGAGAGATCTGGAGCTGTTCTCAGCATTTCCTTTTTTGCTGACACTTAATGACACTTAAATTTGTGGGTTCTGATGACGCGGGTACCTACAGGATTCCATCGCTTTAATGTGGTCACTCAAAGACACTGCTGTTTTTTTTTTTTTATGTTTCTCTCTCATGCTGTCCTTCACTGAGGGAGGTTTCCATTTCATGTCCTATTTTCTTCCTTCTTTCAAGCAACGTCGAGGTTCAGGTTTATGCCACATTCGTCACGGCCTGATTAGAGAGACACGATGCAGGGTTTCATGAATCTCCTGTCTTTGGGAATTGTGAAGAGCTGTCATCTCGGAGAGATGTTTTTTTCCCAGCCAGGCAGAGCGTGCTTAGAGACAGAGTTGATCAAAGCTTCAGAGCAGAGTGAGTGTGTCTGAGAGCAACACACAGCCCAGGCTGGAGATCTGATGAAGTCTGTGTAAGCCAGGTGGCCAACACTGTGGTACAAGCATGAACATGGTCAGTGTCATTTTGACACAGAAAGAGTAGTTTATTTGTAGTACATTATAGTAGATTATTGTAGTAGATTACTGCATTTAGATGCAATATATCCCTAATTATTTATGAGTTTTTATTACATTTTTAAAAATCGTGTACTGAAAGTAGACCAAAACTGTAAAACCGAAACTGAAAGTACAAAAGAGAAAGAGACATGGGGTAAGACAGAGTAATCAGATTTGGATAAATGGATAGCCGCACCCACAGTAATTTTATAGCAATCTGAACCTTGGCTATCACACCTGTGAAAAGAAATTGTATGTTTGGTGAAAGAAAATAACTCCTCTAAATGTTTGTGGCCTGAGTCCAGGATGAGGGGATGGGAGGATGGAGAAGTAGAGAGTCTAAACAAGAGGGAGAGAGCGAATGAAAAAGAGTGAACGAGAGAGCGAGAGAGAGCAGGAGAGAAAGTAGGAATCAAATGCATCAGTCTGTCAGCACAGAACTCACAAGGGTAAATGGTAGATATTATTTGCAGATAATGTCCTGTGTTCAGCAGTGTAGCTCCAGAGAGAGGAGCTAACCTGGACATGGTTGCACTGCAGACAGCACCAGCGGGGGGAAGAAGAACCCGAGTATCAGACATCTTTTAAAAGAGAGAGAACCTGAGCTGGCCTTCAAAATAACTGAACAGGGCCATTACTTTTGTACACATTAATGATACACCACTGGAATTATATGCTGTTCTCAGATCAGTCCTGAACACCAGTTGGGCACAATGCAAATGTGCTAAATTTGCTAACACTCACAAGTGATTTGAGGATGTGGTTCTCAATGCATGAACAAATGTGAGACACTAGACAATGAATCAGTGTTCATGTTGAACAATAGAATTGTAATGTTCAAGCAAGTTAAAACAAAAAACAAACACACATCCAATCTTGCGTGCAATTCTCAAAGCCATAGTTGCAACTTTGTTGGTTGCAATGCAATTTCCCATTGCCAACTAACCAGTTAGCAACTATGGTTTGGCAAACGCAACCCTGAACTTATTTCCTCAAAAGCCTAATTTCTAACTTCTGTGGAAGCTTAGTCATTATGCAGTTTCATGTAATTGTTAAACTTCCAAGATTACACCAGAAGTTAGCAACGGGACCTTCTAGAAACTCACCCCAAAACATCACTTGAGCACAGGGCCAGGTGCACATTGTTGATCAATTATCCAATCAGCTGCCCTGTCAACCTCCGTAGAGTTACTGGAGTCAGATAGAAAACAGTCAACAGGCAAATTTAAAATGCAGGAACTTGCATGCAGCTGTATCAACCCTATGGCTTTCCAGATCATTGCTTATATTGTCTTAAAAAGCAAGGACGCAGGCCAGACTCGAAATCAGACTCCTCTAAAACTTGAACAAGTCCTTATGTAAGTTTATGGACTATAGACCCCTACAGTACATTGCTTGGTCCGTGCTCAACCTCACCATAATTAGCATCAACTGTCAATGAATGGGGGCTGTTTAGGAATCTCACTTTAACAAGCTTTTGCTAATCCCCCATAATGTTTTCAACTGAACCTAATTTGACCTTTATCTGGACATAATGTTCCTAGATGGTACTTCAACATGACACATTATAACTTGCGAAGCCTCTGGCCTGAGATCAGTTCTCTGAGACTCTTTATGGTCGCTGGCCCAGAGCCGATTTTCCCCAACAGCATCGTAGTGCTTAAACATCATCGTTAAACGACATAAAGAGTATACTTTCTCTTTTTTAATGCACTCCTTGCCAGCTGTGATGATCTTAGCACTACAGTGCCTTTGGGCCCTCTGGTGCCGCACAGATACGTGTCCAAGCACCAAATCCCCAGTCGAAATCTTAGTGAACGCATAAACTTTTACAGCTTGGTTAGAGTCAAGCTGAGCGCTCTGATGATAAACATGACAGTTGACTCTTCATTTCTAAAAATCTCATTGGTGAACTGAGACAGAGAGAAAGAGAGAGAGAGAGAAAAGCATGCCAGGAAATAACAAAACAAAGGATGTATATTATTTTCCAGGAGCTGCCGTACACAATGAGTCACAGTTTGGGCAGAGGCATCTGGCAGAGAGAGAGGCCCGTGTGACTTGGTGTGTGTTTTCTGTCTCGGTTATTTCTATTGGCATTTTTGTTCTAATCCTTCAGGATTTGGGTTTGTTTCATGTGGATACGGGAGACTAAGGAGAGAGAGAGTGAGTGAGAGAGAGAGAGAGAAAGAAACAGGGGAAGAGAAATGCAGGAAAGTCACTCTCCGTTAGGTCACACTCTAACAAACAGAGTTTATTCTTGTTTGGCTGTTTAGTATACAGTGTGAGGGTGTCCAAGTCAACTCAGCTGTCTTCGTATGGAGAACCCAGCTGTAAGGTTACCTCTACAAAGCCCCGTGACCAACACCAATGTCAGACAGTTTCCAAAGACGAAAAACCCAAAAGAAACAATAACATTTTATTTTAGAAAGCTCACACCTGATTCTCAGTCAAAGCTGACACTCGTCCAAACACGAGGTATGCGTACACCAACCCAGAACCTTTTGTGTTTTGACTAAGAGCACATTCTGTGCGAGAAGATACACAGTTTGGTTCAGGTTGAACTCGCCGAGGGGAATTCTGCTCGACAAAAGGCTTTTGTGAAACAGACACTTCCTCCAAATCTCTCTCCCTCTCTCTCTCTCTGTTTCTCCTTCTCCCTTTTCTCTCTTTCTCTCTCTGTTTCTCTTTCTCAGAACAGTCAAACCCTTTGGCTAAATATATCCAGTTTGTTTGAGTCATACGTGAGAAGCCCAAATAACGTGCGGTCCACTGCGGGCCTCTGCTTGCCTTTTGGTGTGGTGTCTGTTTCCACCGTCCCCCCATAGACGTCCCCGGCTGGGCCAAGGGGAGGGAGATGGGGGTGGGGTTGGGATGGTGGGGTGGGTGTCTGTCCCTTGATGATGCTGTCATCAGCTCGGCAGCCTCAAAGGCCCCCCTTCCGCTTTTGTTGTCGCTCGCCTCGCTGCGGGGACCCGTGGCGGCAGGGCTCCGCAGGGTGTCAGGGGCCTACTGAAATTGATAACAGATTGGCTGATCGTGCACACACATGCACACGCACACACACATACACACACACACACACACACACACACTCACTCACACACACAGAGACTGATTGTACACACATTCACTCAAATATTGACTGATTGTGTGCATGCATGCATATGGACACACACACACATACACAAGCAAAGATTCCCCACCCCAACACCACATAACTTTCTCCTTTTCACAGCTGCCTTCTCACTTTTTCTTAGATTCCTCTCCCTCCCTCTTTCTCAGAGTCTCTCTCCATCTTTTTCCCTCTCTCATCCCCCTCTCTCTCTTTGCTGACCTTCCCCACTGTCTCTTTTCACCATCTCAGATACTCCTAACTCGAACTCTGCTGTCTACACCTCTCTTTCTCTTTTTTTCTCTCTATCTCTCGTCCTCCCTCCCGCCATCTCTCTTTCCTCAGCTTTCTCTATCACACAGGTGTCAGGGGCTCGGCGAGGCGCTGGAGAAGATTACGGACACGGTGGGGTAGGGGGTAGGAAGAAGCCTGTCAATGCAGTGCAGGGGCCGCCATTCTCACCTGGGACGGACTGCAACAATAACCAGAGCTCCTCGTGACGCGCCACGCTAAAAAAAAACATGCCGTGCAAGCGCCTCGTCCTCAGGACCCCAGCATGCTGCACACAAAGCCGTCCATTGTAGTGCCTGCCAGAAAAGGGCCCCGTCGGCATCGGAAACACACTGCCGTGCCGAGATTATGTAACAGAGTTCTGCAAGGCAGCAGCTGTGGGGAAAAGAGCAAGGATCCCTGGGGTCTTTCATTACCAATGTCACCAGATAAGAGACAGACAGAGAGAGAGAGAGAGAAATGGACGGATACAGGCAATTGAGCCTTGATAATAATCAATTACATGGAAGGAGAGAAGATAAGATGGGAGAGGGGACTGGTGATAAAGGAAAAAAAACAACAGAGATAAGAGAAAGGAAAAGACGTAATCATCTGTAACCTCTGCTTTTTCAAGCCTGTGTCCTGCAGTCTGCCCTGCGTATTCCCCCGCCAGGGTTGTGTTTGGAGTTTCAGCAGGGTTTGGAGATTGGGGAGTTGGGAGTGGGGTGGGATTGGGGGGCGTGGGGGAGGGATGGAGTGCATGGCTGGTTCCCCCAACTGGGAATAGGCGCAGCGGGGATGTGTTTGGGTTGGGCTGGGCTGTTTTGTGGCGTGACCCTCAACCCCCTCACCCCCCACTACACACACACACATACACACACACACACACCACCCCAACCCCCTATGATTTTGCAAGTACAAATCCAAACATCCCACTGCGGCCAGGCATGACCAGAATGTGTTTCCATTGGAGATGGACTTTTCTGCTGAGAGGAGGCACAGAGAGAGACAGAGAGAGAGACAGAAAGAGAGACAGAGAGAGAGAGAGACAGAGAGCGGTAGAAAAGGAGAGAGTGTGAAAGAGTATGGACAGAGAGAGGAGAGAAACAGTGGGAAGATGACAATAAAGAGAGATGGAGGAAAAAGAGGGAATGTCTAAGAGAAAGAAAAGGAGCAAGTGTAAATGGATGTGAGGAGAGAGAGAGATAGAGAGAGAGAGAGAGAGAGAGAGATAGATTTTAGGAGAGAGGGCAGGAACCTGGACGTCAGACAGAGAGAGAAATGTTATGATACCTCACTTCTCACCGCCGTGCTTCCCTCACAAGGAATTGGGTTCCATGAGGTTCTCCCTGTTTGATTTCTTCATCATTTCTCATGCTCACTCTGTCTCTTTCTCTCTCTCTCTCTATTCCATTTGTCTCTATCTGTCTCTCTCCTTCCCTTCATCCGTCATTTAGTGGCAGGTCCCTCATTCCCTCTCTCAATTCTTCAGTTACCACAGGACCCCTTCCCTCCCTAATTCACACACTTTTTCCCCATTCCAAAGTCTTCATGTCCCACTCCTCTCCTCTACCATCCCTCCATTTCTCACTTTCTCTCCCTCCATCTCTCTCTCTCTGTCTCTCTCACATTCTCTCTGTCTATAACACCCTCTCTCTCATGGATTCTCTGGTCTGTTTGCTCAGGTGTGTGTCCACTCCCCTTCATCACAAACACACACACACACACACACACACATACTCCTGCACCGATCATGACATCATTTCTGAGTTATTTAAGACTCCAAGTGCCAAAGACGTTTCATACTGGTGCACCACAAAATGTGTAAACACATAGACATCATTTTTTCTTTGACAGACAGTCAGTTTCAACAGTGACATTGTGTAAACTATTTCTGTATACTGTAATTCAAGTTAACTCAAGAATCATGACAGCAAGTTTTGGTTTGCCAATTTGCACTGTCACCACTGGTTTGTATTGTTTTATTTAACCAGGATTCTGGTTTAAGTTGTTTATGTGCTTCCATCACCAGGATACAGATACTTTGAAATGAAATTCTATCAGGAGTAAAAAGAAAAAAGGCCTCATTTTTGTTGTTTGGCCATCATTATCATAAACCTCCTTAAAGCATTCCTCACAGAAAGGGGTTAACGCCATTATGGGCCCTTCAAACAGAGGGGTTCTCGGGATATCTCAGGAAGTGCCTGATTAAAATGTGACCCGCCTCCATGTCACCGTAGCACCTGGGCTGATTGGGGAAACGTGAGGAGGCTTTTTAGGGGGAGGGTAGTTGCAGTTGGGAAGGAGGGGGGGCGCACACCTGCAGGGCTTCGTGTTGGCTTTGCCGGCACCCCCCTCTGGGTCGGCGTGGTGCTGAAGTCCCTCTGACCCACCGACACCAACCCCCCCCCCCCACACACACACACACACACACTACCCCACCACCCAGGCCCTCCGAAGCCCAGACAGGAAATGAACCCAGGCACGGGGCTGGAACCTGCACGCACCTGGAACCAATCATTCACTTTCTCACCCTGGTGATGGTGGTGGCAAAAGATTTAAGCCCCCCTTCCCCTTCTCGTTTTCCCCAACCCTAACCCTAACCCTCCTTGAGCTCCCTCTTTCTTTATGTGCCTTTTTTCATTTCTCTTCCCCTTTTCTTTGTCCTGCTATTATTCTCTCTTTCTCTCTCTCTCTTTCTGTCACACAGACATACACACTCTATACTTCTCTCTCTCTCTTTCTCTCAAGTTCAGCTAAGATGGGGATCCAAGCGATGCAGGAGCTCATAAAGCATAAGGCAGTGGAGATGTATTATGGAACAGCCGTGATCTTGGAGAGGGCCCAGGAGGCAAACACACACACACACACACAAAAAAGCTAAAAAGTCTTGACTTTGACAACCCACATGGCTGTCCCAAGTGTGACCTTGGACATTCTTCACTTTTTTTTTTTAAGATGTCTCGCATGGAAAATGGTGCTAAAATCTGTCTGAAGCCCACAAAAAAGGGGTGAAAGAAATATTATTTGGAGTCAAAGATCTTTTTCCATCCAGCTTTATTTGTTGAAGATAGAGGGGCCCTTGCAATTAAAAAAAAAAAGATGTTCAAGGAACTAAAACGTGGTGTAGCTCAGTCCTTGTGTTTGGATGTGTTCTGGGGTGTTATGATACTAAATGCATTCATCAAGCTGCAAGCATGCCAGCAGACTCCTGGGGAAGTAAGTGAATTTTAATTCCCAACGAAAACATTTGCTCTTTGTCTTTTAATCATGTTTTTGATCTGCACGCTAGGAATAGCAATCACTTTGCTTGAGTTGGGAGGAAAAAAAAGAAAAAAATCCTCTGCATCCTCCGCATCGTCCATTGGGTCACTTGACACGGAGGAGGTTGCTATCGGTTACACAATGTTTACCTTAGGAGTTTCCTCACTGCCTTTTCACAGAAGGCTAAATTAAACGTAGCATTCTCTCGGCTAAGCGCAGTATGATTGTGACACGATTCATTAGACAAAATGAACGCTCCCTCTCGCCCTCTCTCCCACTCTCTGTCTCTGAATGGAGGCCTGTTCAGTTCAAAAAAAGTTGAGTTTTTTTTCTTTCCCTTTTCTCCCCCTCTCTTCCTCTCTCACGTTTGTTTATTTGGCTCTGTCTTTCCCACTCCTTCATTCATCCTTACTAGGTCAGTGCTCTCGGAGTCTTCAGAGGCTCGCCGAACATCTCAGAACCTTACGGATGTGGCAGGGAACACAAGGCACAGACCATTTGTTCTGAGTGGCCATAAACTGTTAGCAACTAATAATGCGGTTTGTTCCCCTTTAATGAGCTGCGTTCCCAGATCTCATCAACAGGTAAACAAACACATACAGCAGTGGAGCGGAGTGTGATAAGGAGAGAGAAGGGGTGGGGTGGGTGGAGGGTGGGGGGGGGGGGGGTGGAGGGTTGGGCGGTGAGGGTGGTGGGCCCTGTGGAGCAGGAGGAAGTGGGGCTGGTTAAAGTGATAGATATGGAGGAAATACTCCAAAAGGGAGGAGGAAAAGAAGAAGAACAA
This sequence comes from Tenualosa thibaudeaui, assembly GCA_027481765.1. Classification (NCBI taxonomy): domain Eukaryota; kingdom Metazoa; phylum Chordata; class Actinopteri; order Clupeiformes; family Clupeidae; genus Tenualosa; species Tenualosa thibaudeaui. The sequence continues at coordinate 2,747,051 of JAIFZK010000011.1, forward strand.
GAACAAGAGACAATGGCTGCTTATGCTTGATGATTTGGCCATTGGGGATGCAAACCATACCAAAATAGTGCCTTAAACTCCTGTATTTGTGCTGGAGAGTCATTTCACTCAATGGATTCATGTAAATGTGAAAAAGAGCACCATTTGATGTACTTTATATTACAAATAGCTGATACATATTAAACTTGACAGCAAAACTTGCCTGTGTATGTCCAGTGTTCCAGTCAGAAAAAGATGACATTCATACAAATACAATAACTCTAAAATTGACTCAAATCAAAACAAATAGTTGAGTGGCAGAGAGCAGGGAATCAATGCAATATGTACTGCATGTGAGTGTCAGAATGTTGCCTAGAATTTAATGCCTTAAATGCCACATTGGATTTGTTTCATATGTCATTCTATTCTGTCAGATTTCTCATTCAAACTGAAATCTATCTGACACCCTCCCCCAGAACTCACTAACTCCTTTGTACACCAATCTGTACAAATTTCATTTCCTACCCCTCTCAGAAGTAACACACACAATTTGGTTGTGGTCACTCTGTGAGACTGTCCTCAGTGATGGACTCTATTTCAAAGGGAGAAATTAGGGCTCCTGAGATGGTTGGGGTACCAGATGACGAAACGGAACTGAATTAATAGCACATTCGCTATCTAGAAAAAAAAATGAAAATGACTTTGCCCATTATTGTGTCTGTCCGCTCGATTTTCATTTGTCGCTAAGCTTACCGACTTGCACAAAGCTCACTGACTCCACTGTTCCTCTCTTGTGTGTGTTTAATTGGCACTTATGGGGCGAGAGAGATGAATTTGGAGAGAGTTTTCTGAAGGATAAGATGCCACGAGGGACTGGAAGTTGTGCCAGGATGGAGACTCACCCAGACGTGATCCAACCTAGAACCTCATTTGGATCCTTGTTTCACACACTGATTCTCTGAGGCACCCCAAAAGGCTTATCCTGATGGAACCATCAAAGACCCCTAAAACATTCCTGCCAAGAACCCTTTTCCTTTCCCCTTGCCCTCACTCTCTAGAACTCTTCATGTTACCCTGCAGAAAACCCAGCTAAAAAACTGCTCATACTGGAGGCAGGTTTAAGATGTCAAAGCACCAAAAGTCATGTGAAAACACACCTTAAGCCGATCAACCTAGCTGGTCCCACTTCAGGTGGGTGCAACAGCATTTCCTAGCATGTTAAATTGGACTAGAAGCTGGTTATGCAGGTACGGAAGCTGGAAATGGCCAGCAAAAACAGCTTGTATGGCCAGGCCATCATGAGCTGGTCAAACCAGCTAAACCATACAAAAACACACCTTAAACTGGACAGAAAAACACTAGCTGGTGAAACCAGCTTAATTCAGCTTAAGCCAACTAAGAAAATGTTTTAAAAATCACTGTGGTATTGCCACAATTACACAGCTGTTGAATAAAACATTGTATCAATCTGCAATATATTCTCTTTATGTACTACAGCTTACTGTGTATGTGTACATAGCCTGTGTGTATGCGTGTGTGTGTGTGTATGTGTGTGTTTGTTTGTGTGTTTGTAGCTTTACTATCCAACCTTGGCATAAGTAGAATTCTCCCTTGCCTTGGCGGGTGGCAAAGGGTAAAAAAACAGGCAAGGCTGCGTGAAAGATTTGAGTTTTTATAAAGCCAAGCACAGAGCGTGCTTAATGTCTAAAATATGCAGCAGGTCAAAGCAGGAGTGGTTATGTGAAAAGATAATGGTTATAATTTGTGACTGCTGTGTGCAGCTCTTTGAAAGACAGAGCAGCAGATGCTGTGCAATGGGGCAGGAGCACTGAGAGAAGGAGCTGGAAATGCATTGTCAAACACACATGGAAGTATGCTCACACACACATGCACATACACACACACATGCACACACACACACATACCATCACGATCTCACTCTTCATCACACTCTTACATGTTTGCACACACACAGACTTGTGTGTATACACACATACATACACATATATACACGCAAACATGCGCGTATACACCCACTCTCTCTCTCTCTCTCTCACACACACACACACACGCACACACACACACAAAGACAATGAAGGAAACAATAGGAGACAGTGTTACTGGGTCTTGGGGGTCTGTGAGTGGGCTGTGGAAAGAAGCTTGTATAAGCATGACAGTCAGCGCACACTCAGGGACTACAGAACGAGACCCAAAACAGCAATATGTGTTTGGGCCAAGGGAGAGATCAGTTTGCATGCACAGGTACTCTATACATACACATATTGTTACACACACATACACATGTTTTTGTATTTCACTGTGTGTCTTTGAGCGTGTATGTATTTGTGTGTGTGTGCATCCTCATGTGTGTATGTGTATGTGTAAAGAGAGTCTATGAGAAAATGTAAATGCATGGTTGTATTTGGGTGTGTACATGGTTGCATATCTTTGCATATGGGCATGGTTTTTGTTTGTGAGTGTGAGTGTGTGCATGGCTATGTGTGTATATACAGTATAAGCGTGTATGTCTTCCTGTTTGTGTGTGTGTGTGTGTGTATATGCCTGTATGTATATATGAGCATGTGCATACGTGTGTGTCTGTGTGTGTTTCTCTCTCTCTCTCTCTCCCTCTCTCTCTCTCTCTCTCTCTCTCTCTGTGTGCGTGTGTGTGTGTATCTGGACCGCAGCACCCTCGGGTCAGTCCTGAGATGAAACAGATAAGATAATTGGTTCTAATGAAATCCAGACTCAGGTTTTGGGTCCAAACCACCTCCTTCTTTTTCTTTAACTTCTCTCTCTCTTTCTCTCTCTCTCTTTCACTCTGTCTCTCCTTCCCCTGTTGAAGTGAGGCTCTTAATTCAAACCAGCTCCACTCTGCTGAAGAGAGGCTCATAGTGCCCCGCCCCGCTCCCGTATTTCTGTTTGAAGTCCTGACTGAGCACGCTCACAACCAACAGCACCCACTGGCCTGCTGGGCCCGTTGCCATGGTTACCCTAATTACGGGCCTTTACTGTCGCGGTGGCTTTGCAGTACAGGAAAGGAGTCATTATGTGCTCTATCCATATTTGTCTTTTTTTTCTTTTTTTCGAGCTGGGTTTGTGGTATTATTGATTGAGGTGGAGAGATAGAGGTTGGGGTGGGAGGCAGGGGTGGGGGTGGATAAGGTTTTGGGGGAACAGGAGGTGAAAGGTCGTCCTGGGGAGGCTTGACAAAAAAAAAATTACTTTGAGACATTCAAGGCTGTTGCCTCCGTCGCAGTGGAATAATTAAACAAAACAACAAGAGTGAGCGTGGAGGTCAGGGCCTGTTCTATGTGTGTGTGCGCGTGGGTGATGCTCGTGTTTGGTTTAGGACTGCTGCTGTTCTGTGTCAGAACTGGGTTTTTTGGATGGAATGCCCAGTGTTCTGCAAGGTTCCTGTGTTTTGTCATGGAAAGTTTTTCTCCTGTCTCTCCTCTTGGACCCTGGCAGGAGTGTCAGTGGTCATTCTAGGATTGTTGGTGCTGTTTAAACCAAGCTGTGGCCACACATAATCTCCTGTCGTGGTTGCACTTAAAATAAGGGCAGTTTTCTTGCGTCCACCACACTTTGTTTAAAGCAGCAAACCTTGGGGCTCCCCCAAAGACAACCACGAGACCCTGTCATCAATTTTCAGCATTTACACAGCTGGTAATTACTCTTCTATAACAAGGTAATAACTATTTATTCAAAGCTCAATATATTAATGAAAAAAGAACAATGTCTTTGGAGTTTAAATTTGACAATGAGCTTGAAATGCACCACATTACTGTCGACTATAAATAAGGAGGAGACCACACAACATTTGACACCAGTCAAATCAAAACAGCAAATCAAATTTTGTGTAATAAGGTCAGTCTTTCAAGGGGGTCCACTATATGAAGAAGACCACCCTGGACAATGTCATAACTGAAAACATTAGCATTAAACAGAGATCAAATTAAATGGGGAATGTAAACACCGTCTGGGAAAGAGGGAGGAAGGCCACATAATTGGGGAGGATTTACGGTGTCCTGTAGGGGACATTTAATGTTTTTGGTCTGAGGGGGTGTTGTTCTTCAACCCTCTTATCTCCCTGAGCCGAGTCTTAACTTGAGCTTCACACCTCTTCCCTTGGCAGGAGGGCCGAGGAGAGGACACACACACCCCCGGAGAGACCGAGGGAAAGATAGAGAGAAAAAGAGATGGGGGGAAGGAGGGTGTAGGCACAGGGAAAATGGGATACAAGGAAGATAGAAGGAGGGATAGAGAGTGATGAAAAAAGTTAAAAAATGGGTGAAGAGAAAAAGAGAGAAAGAAACTTAAGAGGGAAGGATAGATTGTGCAAGAAGAGAAACAGAAGGAGAAAGGGAAGGGGGAGAAGGGGGGTGAATGAACAGTAAAAAGAGAAGGAGGAAAGGAGAGATGGGGAGAAAGAGAGAGTAAGAGGAGTGGAGAGAGACGAGACTGAGAGGTGAAGACATGAAGACACAAGGGAGGAAGAAGAACCAGAGGAGAGAGAGATAGATAGATGAGCGGAGGGACACAGAGGAGGAGGGAAGGAAACAATGCTGAAGAAAGACAAGCAGATAGAGAGGAGAGAAAAACACAGAGAGGGTGAAGATTGTGTTTAGGGTCACTTTTCCTGGATGGCCACCTACAGACAGATGCTCAGATCATTACCAAACTTAACAAACTATGTGCTGACACCCTGTTAACAGTACTTTATGGTTAGTGGTGGGGTTGTAACGTGTTGTTCAGGAACTGTTCAACAGCAATTTAAAAAATAAAGTTGCATTTTAATAAACCTACAGGCGACCTATTTAAGTGAAAAGTTACCACTGTTAGTTGTTAGGAATTAAGTTCTTTTGCTGAACGTGAACACATCTCTGGTCTGTGACTGGAGATGGTGGGATGGAAACTGAGAGTGCAGGAGAGGTGGGTTTGGGTGTCTGGGCCGCGGGATGCTGGAACTCAAAGCCGCATGTGGTCAAGCTCAGGACCATCTGTTTCTGGGCCTGCCCCGTCCCCTCCCTGCCCTCAGAGTGCGGTGTGTGTGTGTGTGTGTGTGTGTGCGCCAGGCCATAGAGACTACCTGGTGCTAACCTGGTGGGGTCTAAGGTTGTAAAGCTGCATTTGAGGATCTGGTTACCTTTTCAGCCGAGGCCCTCTCTGGGTCCCTTGTAAAACAGAGACTAAATACTTCAACTCCAAAGAGGTTGTGCCGGTGGACCTTGAAGTTGTTTGTTCCTTCCAAATTGGCCAAACAGAATAAATAAACAAACAGAATAGGTAGCCTCAGACCTTAACTATCTCTTACTATCAATATTTCTGCCTTTCATAATATCATAAAAGTCATGGTAAATACTAATTGAAAACTGTTGATAACAACAGGAAGTAAATAAGGGGACACTACAGAGTAATTAGGAACCCTTTATTACATACACCTCACTGAATTGTAAATTCACCATTAAGTTCTGTGTAACACATAAATGTTCATTATATCAGTGTTCTGCGACTTCAAAGAAGAAGTCACAGGAAGTTTGATTCAACCCCTATCTCTATTGTCTATTTTCAGTCGTGTCAAAGTAAAAGGCAATACACCACATAATGTATTTGATTCATGTTATAAATTGTCTTCTACACTGACACACATGCTGTACTGGCATCAATAGCATGACACATGGTGCAATATGCAGAAAATCAAAGAGAGCAGAAGGAGGTAATAAACCCACAGGGGGAACCTTGAGAAAGAAAAGAGAGTGAGCAAAAGAAGAAATGAGAGAGAAGGAGAGAGAGAGAGAAGAGTGTAGTGTGTGTGACATAGAGAGAGACAAGTGTAGTGTGTGTATGTGTATGTGAGTGTTTGACATATATAGAGAGAGAGAGAGGGAGGGAGAGATGCGCTCATGTTATATACCCAGGGCTTGGGTAGATTAATAAGTTCATGGCGAGTCAGCTCTCAGGCATCCGAGGGGCGACCAGCCCTCATCACACGGCGGAGTCCAGTGCAGGGGCCGCCTCTGCGTTTCCTCCAAACTAACCAGGACATTAACTGCCTTGCATTAACCGCATGTCCATTCCAATGATCGTCTCCGCCGGGGGGACGAAGGGGGTGGATTGCAGGCGGCAAACGAGGCCTGGGAGTAACGATGGGCACGGCTTGTTAAAACCGCCAGCCTGCCTGATGACGCAGAGTTTAAACGCTAACAGAAAGAAGTAAAAAAGAAAGGGGGAAATAGAAAACAACTAAAAAAAAAGAGAGACGTGACACTGGCTCACATGAAACCCAACACCAGGGGGAAGATGGATGGACAGGCTACTTCAGGAAGTGATTTACCACTGAGGGTCACGAGTAGACGATGCAGGGGTGTCCACTGTGGTGCCAGCCCCCTGTGGACACCCGGGGGGGACGGCTCCAAGAGGGAGAGAGAGAAAAACGTGTCCTCTGAAGATGTTGCTCCACTCCAGGGGGGAAAAGAACGAAACCCTCGCAAGAGAATAGGAATTGGGAGTCCAGGCGTCCCAGACAGAATTTCAGGGTTCAGAGTTTCTCTCTTCTCTCTCTCTCTCTGAACTCCTTAATGGGAATACCTGCCTGCTGAGTCACATTGATGTTATCGCTTTTCTCGTACGTGTACATGTGTGTGTGTGTGTGTGCATGTGTTTTCATAATGAAATAAGGGTGTTTGCAGTGGAACGTGTTCGGGGGCCTTTTGCATTTTCTCATTCATAAATACAGATCGGGTGTGGGTGAGATCACTTATCTTGCCAAAAGATCACTTTTTCGGATGCGCCGCGTTTCGCCACTCGGGGAGTGACTCAATATTTCAAGAGTATGAATCACGCATCGCCTCTGTTCTCTGAAAATCGCAACTTTTACAGTCAGCTCAGCTCCTAAATCATTCTTTCGTGAAGGGGGAGGGGGTGGGGGGTGGGTAACTAGCAGTGGGTGCATGTATGTGTGTGTGTTGGGGGGAGGTTGTAGTTTCACTGACATGCAAGGATACTTAGCATTTTTCCGAGTATTAAAATGCCGACCAATTTCCTCTCTTTCCGCCCCGAACGTTCCCAGAAGGACAAGAGAAGGAAGTGGAACTATTTGGGTTCCACAGCTTATGCAGTACTGTTACAGTATGAGAGGCACCATGAGTGAAACACTGTCCCTGACAGGAGTATGAAAGAAAACACAGGACAATGGAAACACGTGCTGTCTCAGTGCATCTGCATCAGCATATTCACATACTGTATTAGTGCAGATATATCCACTATCAGTACAAATATGTCCATTCACATACTGTATTAGTGCAGATATATCCATTCAGATACTGCATCAGTTCAGATATATCCATTCACATACTGTATTAGTGCAGATATATCCATTCAGATACTGTACCAGTGTAGATATATCCATTCACAAACTGTATTAGTGCAGATATATCCATTCAGATACTGTGTTAGTACAGATATATCCATTTATATACTGTATTAAGGCAGATATATCCATTTATATACTGTATTAAGGCAGATATATCCATTTATGTATGCATGCATGTATGCACACTCATAAATACATTGTAAGTTCTATAAAATCACTGTGCAAATTGTATGCTGTAAATAAAGCACCTACAGTTCAAAGCAACTATTTATATTGGGCCACCTGATCTTCTGTGTCTGTAGGCCCATGGGCAGTGAAGTCTTGTCTATACGTGTTTGTGTTTTGTGGGGCCAAAAATTAATTTCCACAGTGGGGACAATAAAGATTTATATTCTATTCTAAGTACGCACATTTGACAGTAAATAACATTTTATGTAAAGGTGCAGTGTGCCTAATGTATGTGAGAGTGTATGTGTTGTGTACGAGTGCTGTTTAATGTGTGTGCTTGTATGAGTGTGTGAATGCACGTGCATGCTGTATGTGTATGTGAGTGTGTGTATGTGCGTGTGTGGGTGCACAGTATATGTATGTGTATGTGTGTATGTGCTGTGCATGTGTGAGTGCATGCGAGTGCATGTGTGTGTGTGTGTGTGTGTGTGTGTGTGTATCCCTTGTGTTTATGTACATGTGTCCACTAGTGTGTGAGCATGAGGTAGTGCATGTATGTGTCTGTGATTTATCCTTGTGTCTGTCAGCTCATACCTGTATGAGTGTGTCTAGTGTATCTGTCAGCTTTCAGCCCAGTGACACTCTTTGGGGGGGAGCTGAGTTAATTAACTCCAAGGCTTAGCCCTGGGGAGGAGGGGGGTGGAGGTGTCACTGGAGGCTAATTACCCCCCAGGGGGGTGAGGAGCTCTGGAGTTACCCCACATGGATGCCCCCGAGGGGGGCCTGACAAAGATGCATTAACCAGGGGCTTAGAGTGGGGGCCCAGGACCCAACAGACTCAGCTCAGCTCAGCTCAAGCACAGGCTGAAGGGGCCCTCAGTGTGCTCAGCCTTCAGTCTCACGTTAGACAGAGCAGGCTGTGCTGCTTCTGCTGCTGTGTGTGTGTGTGTGTGTGTTTGTGTGTGTGTGTGTGTGTGTGTGCTGGAGAGTTGATGGGGACAGAGGGAGGAGGTGGGGAAAGGGGAATGTGCTGGTGTGAAAGTTACTTTACATGTATTGTGCTGGGTGGGGTTGGGTAATGGAGCCATTTGCTTCAATTATGCTACCCAATATATGTGCGCATTTGTAAATAAGTGAAAGTGTAGTTAGTGAGTTAGTGAGTGTAAGTGAGTGTGTGTGTGTGTGTGTGTTTGCCTCTAACCACTCTTATAAGCTGAGCATCTCCCCTGTCCCTTGAGTGATAGATTTTGAGTGATAGATAGGGTTTTTCTACAGGATCTAAAATTGATGAGAAAGGACTAAGAATGTTGCTGACAGCTCCCCCCAACCCTCTACAAACACACAAACACACATACACACACACACACAGAAGACAGAAGACAGAATTTATCATGTCTAGTAGGAGAGGTGTGTGTAGTGGAGGTTAGTGAAGTAATACAGTAATATGTAGGTGGTGGTAGCATAGTGCTTAAGGAACCTGGCTAGTATGCAAGTAACGTGAAAAGGTGTGGGTTCAAATCCCAGCTGTCACTGAGCAAGGCACTTAACTCAAAGTTGCTCTTATTTTCAAATGAAAATAAATAAGTAATTGTTTGTCTGTGTTGTGACCCCTGTATCCACTCTGGAGTGCTCAACCCCATGTTCTTTTTTCTGTTTTGTTCCACAAACCTTAGAATTGTAAGCATTTCACAGCACAACCACAGCCATTTTAATTGGCGCTGAGTTTGTGAAGTTTCAAACCAAACAGAGAGAGATTGGTCACACACACACACACACACACACACACACGCTCACACAACTCTGCGTATTTATCAAACAGGGGCTGCTGCCGCCGGGGGAGCCGCCGGGGCCAGAGGATCATATTTTCCTGGCAGGTCCAGTGAAGCAGAACCGTATCTCGCCTCCTCTTGCCACAACGAGCCCAATCCAATTTCAAGTAGAATATTCTTTCTCTTTCTTTTTTTCTTTCTTCCTTTCTATCTTTTTTTTTTTTTACAGAGAGCTGTACTGAGTTTGTGTGACCTCCATATCATCAGCCTGCAGACCTATCATCATAGATGGAAACTGATACGGACAGCACTCTTCTGCTTGGTGTGTGGTAACCGAATATGCCTCTGAGTAATCGTGCTTAGGACAGGAAACGGCATCACACATTTAGGGGAAGTGGATCCGCAAAACCGCCTCGTGTCTTTTTGCGGTCTCCAGTCCACTGTGGTCAAGTGGAAGATGAAGAGAGAGCGAATGAGAGAGGGAGAGAAAGAGAGAGGGAGGCATTTTTCCTGCCCAAATCATAACACCATGTTAATTACACCGAAACTCAAACATGTTCTGAGATGGTAACAAGAACGCCTGAAATCATTGCTTCGGACTCAAACGGCTTTTCCACTTGACATTTTGTTTACGCCTCCAGGGAATCGTTCTCTATTTACGGGTACGACTGGCGAGCAAAAATAAACAAAGGGATGCAGAAAAAAAGAGGAAAGGAGAGCAGGAGGGGAAGAAAAAAAGAATGAAAGAAGAGAGAAAAAAATCATGGTTTTTATCACGCACGGAAAAGCGTGCAATGTCTTTGTGTACACTTGGTACGCTCTGCGTTCTGATTGCCTGTTTATTTTCACGGAAACCGCTCTCTCCAGCCAATGGCCGTGCAGCCGGGGGGGAATGGAGGATTGTGTGTGTGTGTGTGTGTGTGTGTGTGTGTGTGTTGTGTGTGTATGTGATGTGCCAAAGCTGCGAGCGGAGGCCCTGGTCCTCCCAATCACCCACCCTGCACCCCACGCCAGCCCACCAGCCTGCCAGCCCGCCGCTCTCTTCCTAGTTCTGACCTCAGTATGTCTCCCACACACAGGGTGTCTGACCCTGCCGTGCTCGCATGCCCACATGCCCTCTGCCTGGGTGGGCACCCACACTCAGCACAGCACAGCACAGCACAGCACAACACAACACAACACAACACGTGCCCACAGTGGACAGCCACAGCACAGCGCATGCAGACATGCTCGCCTGCCCGCATGCCCGCCTTCTCGTCCGCCCTGAGATAAACACTCCTGTCGCACTCGGCCTCGGCTTCCATCACAGCCTCCAGAAGAGTCGAGTCACTGTGGCGAGCAGAGAATAGTCACTCACCACTCTGCACTCCAAAGCCATGACACAGGCTTCAGTTAGTAGGCAGGCGGCTCATTTTGCGGACGCCCTTTTTCCAAGCTGCTGTGTCGTGTCTTAGCAAGGGATTATGAAGAAGATTCTACAGCTAGAAAACAGGGGAGTTTCCCTAATGCCAAAGTCTACTCCGAAAAAAGAAGAATGACATTTTATACGTACTTATTACCATGCAGTTTTGGGGATGTAAACATGGTGTGATGAACACGGATGTGACGTCAGATTGCACAGAAGGGGGCCAGTCTTAGATGGGGGAAGAAAATTGAATCTGACAGTTTGTTTTGTTGATGCCTTTTTGGAGAGTTCCTAGTAAAGATGATAACTTCTCATCCTAGGCTGAGTTTCCCTACCTTCTTTATGCTGTAGTTGTTCTCGAGTTATACCTAAAGCCTTCTGAACATTCGGTTGCTCTTGAGTTGTACCTAAAGCTCTCCTTTAAGGTCTTGACTTCATTGCCGAAACATTCATGGCTATCGGATATCTTCTCAGACTCATATGTTCATAAGGTTGGTCTGGACCATTCTGAAGCTTTACCTCGAGTTTTTAGCTGCAACACGTTTTACAGCCTAAAAATGTCATGTTGGTCAAGACATGTCCACTTACTTCCAAGAAAGACCTGCATATTTTGAATAACATTTTGCTTTCTAGTTAAGAAAAAAACATGTTTGCTGTATTTTTTTAATCTCTGTAAAATGAGGCCCTATGAGTAACACACGCATCATACTTGATGACTACATTTTGCTACATTTGACTTGTACATTTCTTTTTTAATATGATTACCTATGTTGTATTGTCCATTAAACCAATCTCATGCATGCCCCAAACTACATATGTGACAGTAATGGATGCCAGAAACATGGATTTAGTCTGTTTAAGTTGCAGTTAAGGTCTACATAGAAGAGATAGTTCAGGAACCATACCTTAAAAAGTAAACAACCCCATCTTTATAGTTTTGTTAGCATGCTAAGAGTGAACATTATTGGGAAACTGACATATTGCTGTTCTCTTGCAAGCACACTGACACAAAAGGCAAGTAAGAATCAGGTATAGTCACTAACCAAAGAAATAATGCTGTATTGATAGGTGCACCCGGGGTAACTGACCTTCCTGCTGATGGCAGGTAAGACCTGAACATCTTCCCTGCTTAATCTGAGTTTTTCTGTGGTGTTACACCTCGGATATTGTGCATACCCTAAGTGCAGTAAGGTTTCTCATATCAGGACTTTTCTTATCGCAAACCTTTTTTCAGGTAGGCCTACTCGATCAGTTGCAGTGTTACAAGGGTTCAGCATTGCGTTCGGCCGGTGCTGTGTGCTGCTGAATGAATCAGAGCGCAGCTTCAGCCTAGTGGGGTAATAGACGTTCTGTCAGTCATTCGCAGTACAGATTCCCTAAGCAGACATTTCTCCTCTCGTTTTTAATCCAAAACGGACGACTCTCTCGCATAGAGAGAAGTTAGGGCTTGTTCAAGAAGTAGATTCGTCGCTAGGCGCTTATTCTAATGAAACGCCACTAGTACTGATGACCAGCTGACTGCACGTCGCAGATAACTTGATGGTCGCGACAACTTCGATATTCACAGCTTCATGCTGTGTTTCACTGACAATGGTATTAATCATGAAAGTCATATATGAAGCAGTCATATTTCAAAAGCCCGCCAATGGCGTGTGGCCTAGTTATGTATTCTCCACACCATATTTATTACCCGCATTTGGCTAATTTTATACCCTGGGTGCACCTATCAGCTATATTGTTGTTCTCACCCCTAAAAAAAGAAGATATATGCCAAGATGTAGTAATTTTTCTCTTGCCTTTAATGTTAATTTTTGATAGCTGTCGTGTTGTAGGTCTATTATCAAATCACCCTCCCGTGTGTTTATAAATGAGTAACAGACAGCACTGATATTAAGGGCTTTTGACTGTGTTCCCAAACTCAGGGGATCCTATAACAAATGTTTCAGAAATGAGAAGTAATGGCTGCCAATGTCACTGTTTATTTTCTATGCAGTATTTAAGATTTAATTCTAATATATTTCTTTTGGCTCGGGGGTTTAATGAATAAAGCACTTTTATAGTTTGCATTAAAGAACTAAAAAGACAGTGATAAAAAACTTCCATTCTGTGCCATACCAAACGTCACCGTGCAATACAAAAAATGACCCTCATAAGGGCGTGCTATTACATGTACTCAAGTTAAAACCAGTCTGCCAGGCGAGCACTTGCAGCATGGGCTGCACCACTGTCTACCAGCCAGTGAAATCCAGGGAGATCAAGAGAGGTGGAGGAGGAGGCCAACATTGGAACTGTCCATGGAAGAAAGACGAAAGAGCAAAGCAACATCATCTGGATGGGATTCAAGTGGAAAAGAATGGGCCAATGCTCAACTATCCAGATAATTTAGATATGAGTGGAATCCACATTCATATGAGCGTGGCTTCGCCCTTTCTTTTCTTCTTTCTCTCTCTCTCTCTATCCTGTGTTCTGTCTTTGTTTTAGTGCAGACATGCAGCAGTGTTGATGTGAGAGACTGGAGGCCCATGTGGTTCCAGTTAGGACAGCAGAGAAGTGAACCCAGTAAATCACAGATGAAAAGGGCCCTCAGTCAAATGAAATCATGGATTCATCTCGTCCTTCATGGCTGGACTGACAGGGCCAAGGCAGGTCCACATCTCCAGAACTTCACCCAAGTCCAGAACCTGTAGGATGATGCAGCAAGGTGGCAGGGGTGGTGGAGGCAGGAGCCTCAGCTCCAGTCTCCATGCCCACACAATGGCATTCCAAAGTGCAACACTTCAAAGACTTGCTGCACGGACATTCCAAATATTCCTGAACACAGCCCAATAGAGAGAGAGAGAGAGAGTATTTGCGTGGAGGTTTGCCAAGAAGCACAAATGTATACAGTACTGGGCTGACTTTTGAACAGGGTGCAAAGCCTTAGCATCCCCCTGCGGCTCTTTCTAACTTTATGGGACTGTGGATCAGTTTGAATAGAGCTGTGACACAGGGGTGGTGGTAACATGCCTCACTATGGCAAATAAAGCCATAGACTGGGAAAATGCTACAGCAACTGGTAACTATCAATGCAGTGAGCTTTAGAACAAGAACTCAGAGCCTATTTTAAGCCAGGTGAATTAGGTCATGTGCAGCTTAATGTCTTACTTGGGAAAGCTAAACACAGACAGTATATATTATGTTGACTGTTTAGCAGTGTTGACCAGAGCTATCCCTTGATAGCACTATCATGAATGTGGAGGAGCACTTTGTGTCATTGAGGTTACTATGAGATCTCAAACATCATCAATCTATTCATATAGGGATAGAAAATATTTACTACACATCAAAATGACTAACAGAAGTAAATTGAATAAAATTTATAAAACAAAATAAATATGTATAGTTCTAACATCGACAAGTGTCCAGTGTATGGTAGAGATTCTTCTGCCTCTTGCTAACTACACCATATGTAGGCTGTTTTTCTGTCTTTTTATGGGGATAATTCTGCAGGGCTTATACTGTTTGTTGAATATAGCCATGGATGCCATTACATTACATATATACATAGGCTATACATAACATACATGTTATATCTTACACTACGAATAATTCTTAGACACTTGTAAATGTTTGCAATTCTTTATGGACACAGGGATTCAGGAAAAGTTTCGCCACGTGTAATATAAAATGTTTGTATGCAATTTAGAACTACGTACGTTCCTGACAGTAAAATTTCAGCAGAATAGGGCGCTTTCCATTTTGTTGATTTAATGTCTATATTGTTGTTGTGAAATTTTACAATGCACAGTTTGCACATATATTGCATAATCTGTACAACACATAACTATGTCAGTACAAATACAATTGTCTGTTTAAGGTCTTTACTCTGTGGAGGGTAAATAATAGGTTGAAACACAAGATCAGAATAACTGTGTCTGAAGGTAAATATTTTTCTGACCATGGCATTATCGTTCTTTTGAAAATAAAAATATTCTAAAAAAGGCTATTATTATAAAAACGGATAAGGCATCTGGCCCATGGCTTAAAATATGTCGGAATGAGAATTTTATTTTACCATGCGCGGTATACGTGCAAAATAACTTGTAGGCCTAATTTTGCACCTGTTAAAGCTGAGCTGTATGTTCTCACAGATGGCTATTTGCTACCTACTACTTTAAATGAGAATTACTGTTAGGCCACAGTTTAATGCCTCGTTTGAAATAACAAAATGGTACAGAATAAATAAGCTACCTTTTACATGTGACTAGTTTTAGTTACAGGCTGTATATTCTATTATTATACATTTGTGAGAAATTTGGGAGAAATTCGTCCTCCTGTAATGTTTCAAAATGATAGCAAAGTTTCGACTTAAAATAGTTAAATCTTGCTGGAAGAATATAAATGCAAGACATTGTGTATGAATAGTGTTTTTGCTTTTAAGTACGAGGGCACTGACAGACGAAGCAGGTTTTGTGCAGACACCTGTTGGACAGATCCAACGTCATCGATCAAACTGTCCCATGTCTCTTGTGCGGAATGTTCGGGACTAGCTGAGTTCAAAGAGGAAAAAAACAAACTGACATTTTATAACCTATGAGCATAACAATCATAATTTTGAATGAATAACTCGGTTTAACGAAATATAATAACATTTATACCAAAGGCCTACCACTTGTTCAACCATAAATTATGTTCTCGTTCTATGTTTTCCAGTTCGGAGGTTTTATTATATTAAAATGTTATTTTAAACAATTGTTTATATTATATTTAATGATATAGGGCTGTTTTAGTTTATAGGCTTTGATATAGATTCACGATCAAATGTCTTCCACCCGATTTGACCACCCCCAAAACTTCAAAGGATTTTTCAAGTGTACCTTTTTTCTTTGACATGCATGCTTTCAGATTTGAAAGGTCGACAGTGAGAGGCACTGCCTTGTGAAGGAATTTCTCCTTAATCGTTCAGCGTGAGAAGTGTTAGCCGACAAGTCCACAAAGGTGACATTCTTCCTCCCCCCAGAACAACAGCTTCAAGTTTAAGATAACACGGACACGGTAATTTGAAGATGGGGAATCGATTCCCTTTGGTGCATCGCGTTGCCCTTTGGGTCAAAGCTGATGGTTTTACGTTCTATAAGCATTCGTCAAATCGTTTAACTCCAGTTCTTGAGCCCTCCCTAGAGTTTATTAATAAAGATTTTATTATTCTTGTCCGACATGCCAGGATATCCAGCTGATCACATAAATGACCAGGCTGGGCATAGTACTGAGCACTAAAGAAAATAAATATTTTGAACATTTTTTTCATCAGCCATACAGACCCCTCTGGCAATTATGTTTGTTCTTTGACGCACCAATAGGTGATAACAAAAACAGTATCCAATCAAAGGGAAATGTTCAATGTTGTTTATTAGATTTCGGCATTAGTAAAAAATAAATATTTACATTTACAGGATAGACAGTGGTCCAGCCCTCCCAGTCACTGACATGTAGGCTAGTTTTGATTACGTGGACAGTGGTGTGCAGGCCTGGAGGTCTCATCTTAGAACAACACAATCCTGTACCTTTAAGATGTGACTCGAAATAGCTTAGCTGTGTACTCCATAAAAAGACGCCAAACTTTAAGCAAACATGCTGAAATTCCAGCGTGTGAAACAAAACTTCAACGTGCTTACTCTTCATAACTTCCAGACATGCAATATCACAACTTAATGCCAAGAATAGCAATACTTGTGGCAACACAAATATTTGATTTTAATTTTGATATCTCATAAAGCTTTGACCATCGCGAAAACGTCGAGCGCTCTGAAAAAGATAGTAGGCCACGGTGGTATTTACCGAATTAAATCCCGTAAATGAAGGGTTTTCAGCGGTGAACAGTCGGTGAAAAAAAACATCCCCCCTTTCCATTCCCCACAGGACGAAGAGGCCGGTGGAGTTGCTCCTTGGTTTCCCGCTTGAAAATCCAGATGTTTCAGACAAACTCCTTATCGAAGCATATCACGGATAATCGACCGAAATATAATGTCCAAGACGTCTTTTTATTAACAAAAGTGCTGCGACTTTCTGTCAGCTTTTCTAGCGCTATGCGGCCGAAGGCGGGTCCCTGCCGCAACTCAACATCTGTTCGCTTCACGTGACGTTAAAGAAAAATACTAACAACATCTGGTAAAAATAAATTTGTTTCAGGTGCCTCGGTATTTTCTCTCTCGGTCTCTCGCCAAATCCATCTCTGCAGCATACCGCTGTGATTGAAAGAACTTGCTGCAAGAAAATAATTCTGTGCCTCACAGCTACCATGATAGGCTCAAACTTTAGGCAAAGGCTTCAATTTGGACAGCACATAGGCCTCACTGCACTGCTCCTGCTCTCTTTTTGTACGTTTAGGCCCTAATTAAAAGAAAAAAAAAAAAACAAAAAAACAAAACAAAAAAAAACACTCTACATGCGAAATAACCAGCTGTGCCACAATCAACCAAAACCTGATTACCATGATTTTTCATTAGGCATGTACTCTTGTAGTCTTATATATACATTCTTTATATATATATCTATACACTATCAACTATACAGAATACCATTTGCAAGAATGGAAGAATTTATATTTTGAGATCACATAATATTTATCCAATCACTGGATTGGATATCCAATCATTTATCCAAATCAACATTTTGCATACTGCTGCATCATGGCCTGTTTTACGTTCAATAAGCTGATTTCCCTCTGACCCCTTTTAACTGACATTTTTGTCTCACCCCTCAACAAAAAAAAAAAAAAGAAAGAAAGAAATAATGTTGATTCAAGGCCACCTTAACCCCCACCACCTCCCAGTGACCTGGCGATCGCGCCCTACGTTTTATAGACATCTGGGAATTCCATACATGCCTCTGCAGCCAATTACACACCTTCTTCAAACGGGACCGCGCTTTGATTCTACTCCACGCACTCAAACGCTTTCGCAGATCCGCACTGAACCTGTCACAACATCAGCCCAAAGACAGCTAATCTATGGTCCAGGCTATCGGTTTGAAATGACCCGGCGTTTTATTATGTGTGATCACGTGAAATGTACCGGTAGAAGTGGAAATATCATTTTGAAACTCTTGCATGTTTTTGAGCCGTTGAAATGCATTCTTACTTTGGAGTGTACGAAATTAGGCCACGGAATTGACAGCAGTGAGCAACAAAAAGCCTAAATGACGTTACGTGCAATTAGTTGAAACCATCATTTTACTTGCCCATATACAAATATTTGGAGTATATAGAGCTTTTTGGAAAATAAAAACTACTAGACGTTCTAAGTAGCAAGGCTGTGATATTTATCATGTGTCAGTCTGTGGTAAAGTTTTACCGAGCTGCACAGAAATCCCCCAAAGTAGAAACGTCAGAGGAAGCCAAGAAAGAGCAACTCAAAAGCATAAAAATGTATCCCACATTCCCAGGGCTTGAAGCAGGTCACCAGCCACACTTTTGTTCCACAAGGGTTTGTATTCATACCACTGCTGCTGTTCTCTGAACTTAATGCAGCGACAGGCTTCCAATATCAGTCCAAAGATACACTGTTCGTTTGGTTCAAGAAAGTCATTATTCTTTTCTTATTTGTTCAGTCACGTTTTTTTACTTTTCATACATACTTTTTGTACGTGTTTAAACTGCTCATAGCTATTCTAGGCTGATTTTCACGTGTTTGTGTATTACCTGAATAGAAAAGTGAACCAGCTTACAGTTTCTATTTCTTTTGATACAGTTTTTTTTAAACTGACATATAGTCTTAATCTATATCACACCAAACGCAGGCCTACGAATTAGAATTTATACTCGTTTTTTTATTGCAGAAAATATACAAATATTTACAACAAGGTCATAAAATGCATGTAGACACCAGATCCATTCTGCATTGTGACAGGCCTATCAATAAATAAATATATGTATGTATTTCAGGGACCAGGCGAAACATCAAGAAAGTCATACAGATATGAGCCAAAAAATGCGTTTCTTTACAAAAATAAATATGAAAATATTCACTTCATGGCTGTGTTTCCGGAGTCACCCCGGCTATGGAGAGGCGGGTTTAGTGTAGTCTCTCTGTCCTCGTATGAATTGGCACGACTGGTCGAAAAGCATGCATACCGTATACAAGTACATATCTCCAACATTCATCGTCAAGAAAAGTAAAGTTTTTTGTTTGTTTCAAACACAGATCTGAATGTAGTTCCATGTCCATATCCGCAGGTCTGTTGTAGTAAGTGCTCCCCTATGATGCCAGCTCCTCTGTCTCAATGCCCCCAAAATCTCTCCAAGTAATATCCAAGGTTGCCTTCGACTAGGCCTTCAAGGATCTGCACCATTCTGCAAGCACGGACGGTCTGGATACATCTGTGAATGTCAAAGCAAAGAGATGTCAGACACTCATAGCGTTTTTACTTGTCATAAAACTTACTTACTTGTCATCTAGTTTAACAATTCTAGGTGAAACTGAAAATTACTTAATAGCAGGTATATATAATTTCAGTGGCCTAGTTAATTGATATTTCTGAGATATACTGTTAATAACGCATACAAAACTACATATCATATGAACATGTTATGTTCATATAGGCATATTATATTTGTATTTCATAGTTGTTGTCTACCAAATCTTATAAACTTCAGAAAATATTTAGACAACAACTATGAGACTTTTAACTGTCTCACCATGTTGCCCAACACTGTATCCACGAGGACATTAGTGAGATGTTGACATGGACCACGCGCCCTCCATCCTCCACACGGAAAACGCATAGCTCAGTCTCTCGTGAGCCACGTAGCTGCAGCTTGCCATTTTGGAGTCCAACTCGTCGCTCTGCAGAACTTGGCAGAGGAAATCAATGTACCTTGCCGCGAGCTTAAGCGTCTGAATTTTGCTTAATTTATCGGAAGGCAAAGTGGGGATGATTTTCCGCAAAGACGCGAACGCCTCGTTGAGCGACTGCGTCCTCTGTCTCTCGCGTACGTTAGCCATGACCCGCTGCGTCTGAAGGTCCTCAAAAGACTGTGGGCTGCTGCTGCACTTTTTCCCCCTTTTCCCATGGGTAGGGCTATCTGAATCCTCCCCACTTTTCCTGCTCGGTCTTCTTTTCCTCCCACATCTTTTCGTTTGCCTGTCGAGCTCCTCTTCGCTGTTACCAAGGCTGTCCACTGGAGACTCCGGGGAGCTGGAATCCTCTTGCATCGTCTCTTCCTCAAACATCACCTTTCGGCTGGAACAAAAGACGGACGTCTGTCCCAGGGTCCAGTTCAAGCTCCAGGAATAGTGGTTTTTAAAGTCCCTCGCTCAAATATGCCCGTTTGTTACACTCTCGCACTGGCCCCATGCGCCACGGAGGTGTTTCTCAACTTGACGAAGTCTTAAGGGCTCTTATAGCCCTGGAAGGCGCAAAGTATTTGGGAAACGGTGATTGGACAAGGAGTGATGCGACGTAAAACCAAGGGGTGGGATAGGCCAGAGAACAATCAAAAAAGTTTCCGTTATACAAGTCAGGGCTTTCACAGTCGTTTAAGATCATAGCTAAAATATTTAACGCAATCAAAATAATAGTTAGGCAATTACATCATGTTTCACTATTACATTTTCAATTGCGGGAATGATCGGAATTTTGCTTGTTGTGATTGATCCCAATGTTGTTATTCGGTAATAACGGAATGACTGAAGCCAATAGGAGTTCAGAGACTCTGTGTATAATGTAACATAGATCAAGTGTGAGAGATATCTCTGAAAAGTAAAACTGTATTCAATGTTTTCTTTTATTTCTTAAGACAATACAAGTAGGCTATTTTATTTTTGCACATCAGTGCCGACTGTGTGAAGAATCTAAAATACAATGGCTTGTAATTTGATCTGGCACAACAATTGGCACACGTTGGCTTCTTCACACATTTTTACGATGCTTACTTAATTTATTCATTTGTTCATTGTATAGAACCAGCCCAGCTCATGAAAGGACTGTTGATAACAGTCCCGTGCCTGTGGGCTGCTGATCCTGAATTGCCGTAGGTAGGTGCTCTCCCGCGTGGTTTCTCAGGGGAGGTATATTGTCCGCGAATCAGATGCCCGTTCCTATTGCATTCTGTGAGCGCCTAAATATGACAAGAGGATGCATGTCTCGCAAAACCCAATGAAGACTTTGGTCAAAAAAGCAAGAAAAGAAGTCTGAAGTCACACATGGCAGGCACATTTGAAATATATTGGTGTTGCTATTGCTGTTCATGAGAAAATTACAACTACCCAGTTGTTTTCACAGATAAATAATGCATTTAGATTAACTGGAAACTATACTGTGGAAACTTCAAACATAACAAACATCAAAGTTTGCTGGTTTATGCAAAGAAACGTAATTTGGGGATAGGAAGAGTTTTAAAGGGTACTGCCTAAACGCAACTCAGTGTTTATTTATGTGCATGCTAAGGTTAATGTGAAAGGAGGTATTTAACCCGCTGGGACTCCGACCGAGTACCGCAGATTTAAAAGGATGAGAGGCAGACTCGGGTTTCTAACTACGGGGTTTTCAGACTGATCCGCAGTCACAGCGGGTCGCCCCTGGGTTGACTACGCTCAAAGAGCGCTGCCAAAACGCAATGCAAACATTACACGAGGAGTAAAATAGACAGCATCCAAGCAAAACACATCACGTGTCCTCGCTATTCTCCAGTGGCATTAAAAAAGACCGCCCGCGTCAGGATAAAAACAATGTCCACCCTGATTACTTCAGTCGCACCACAAATTATACAGCGGCGAGATTACATTATGGTGCCATTAAGAAAGACAAGAACCTTGAAATTGTCACGATGTCGATTTCAAATGCCCTAAGACAGACAAATTATTTGGAGTTCGTCCTGCCTAAATATGAAAAACTGCTGACCTCAAGTGACGTCTGTTTCTGACAACGGATCCCCATAGTGCGACAGTGGTGAGGTTTGCATCCTCTCATGCACTGCTCACCGGGTCGAGATTTGTGTGAGATTGGAACCACAAGAGGGCGCACAGGCCCCTGAAAAGACAGGCGACATGCATTTATCACAGTGTTGCGCAAAACTGACCTGTAATCCGGACGGTTCTTGGCTGTCTGATGAACAATTTAACTGTGGTTAGCAAAGTAGCAGATTGTTGTCATTCAAGTTTCTGTTTTCAGGTGGGGTTGTGAACATACAGGATTTTATGTTAACTACAAGAGTGCGAGTGGTCGCATTTTTGTTTTCGTAAACACATGGACAACAGGTGCACCGACAGTGCACCTCTTACCTGGTGAAAAAATGCCTCTCTCCATGGTCCTGAAATACGTCTGACTCACCTGGGTAAAACTATTGCTACCAGCAGGCAGGTATAATGGCAATAACTCTGCCTCTCTCTCTCTGCATATTCCTGTCTGTAGGGAATTCCATGGGCCCAGTTCATTTTGCTGAGGTCCATTCTATTATTTCAGCTACAAATCCTATTTAATAATAATTCAACTAAAGTAACTCTATTTCAAACCACTTATTCAGTACATGTCTCCAATCTATGTGGATTTCATGTATGAACATAGGTTAGGCTTATCCACTGACCACCTATTACAATAAGTCCAGTAGAAGATCCACGGACGGAATACTCTTATCTTTAAACATTTGACAAATTAAAACAATTTATTTCATGTTAATGTAGTCCATTGTTGGAAATGTACACACCGGTAGACGATCCTATACTTAGCCTACAGTGGGTGGCTTTAAGTGTGACAATGTATAATAACGACAAAGGCTAAAACTGAGCTAGCCAGAAATAACATTCAAAGCAGGCTTGCCTATCTAATCTTATTTCTTGCTTCAGGCCTATTGGCCTATTTATTACCATGAATCACGCTGCACTGACAAAAGGGAGATTCTCAGTTACAATTCCATTTGATCCCGGTTGATATGGGGCTGTTTTGTCAGTAGTTCCATCATGAAGGAGATATACACTATAGCCAGACGCAGCGTCTCTATCCTCGATAGCCTTTTCTCATAGGCGAAAGTGGGCACTTTTTTCCGCAGCTCATCAAAGGCCTCATTGAGACTGAACATACGTCTGCGTTCCCTGATGTTAGCCGCGTGTCGCTGAACCGTGGTAATCACTCGTTTCCGCTTCGACCTTCCAGTTTGAGACCCAGGTTCATAACCGGACGTTCCCTCAATCGCCAACGGCGCACAGTTCGCGTAATGGACACACGTCTCACAACCAGAAGCCTGGGAGCCTGAGGTGAAGTTGCAGAAGCGTCGCTCTTGAACATTAGACACATCCACAGTTCTTGGGCCCTGTTTTGGCACCACTGTTGTCTTAGACTGCACTTCCATAAGCTCCATGTTACCGACGAAGTCAAATAGTGTGTGATCCATAACTGATGCATGGATTTCCATCTTGAAGTGATGACTGGATCATAACACAGGTAGTTCTCTGTCTGCCACTGATCCACCAAGTTCAGAGCTTAGCCAAACAGAGTAATATATACTTACTGACCAGGGGGATTTATGTCTTGCTTTTAAAATAGATGAAGAACTCACTGGATTTTAATCCTAATGCGATATGACGGCCTACAGTTCGGGTCGCGTGGATGCCAATAGTTGTGTCATTCAGCTCTGAAATCCTGTTAAAGCGTCAAAGTTAGTTCCTTTTTGGCATGTGTCCAGTGATCCGATCCTGCTGTTTTAATATGTCTGTTGATTCGACTTTGAGCTAGACCTCTTTTAATGTGCCTTTGAGCAGACGAAAATCCATTTTAGGAATTTAAAAAGTCAGTTTAGCACGGAGGAAAAAATCTCCGAGCTCCACGGAGGTGGTTGTGGTGCTTGATACTCGGGATGTCCAGAGGGTCTTTAATGATGTTCTAAAGAGGAGAGACTCTTGACAAAGGGTCACCCCGTAGTGTTTGCTCGGTATCCTGGTGCAAGCAGACTAAGTAATGAGACTTCTATTACTTAAATGGGGGCCAATGCGAGTGACCAAATATAACATTCCCCAACAGTCGGTATACTCGAGCGGCTTTTCTTTTGCAAATCAGTGCAAATAACTCACTGTTCCCACGGAAAGGAAAAAGTTTCCACTGACTACGAATGCCCACAGAGGAAGACGTGGTTGTGTGAGTGTCATCTCGTGGATTTAAATGGGATGTTTTTGTCATAGACAGGCTAATAATTGGGTTTAGTTCAATGAGCAAACCCTCTTAAATTTGGATTTGACCCGATCCAAGTCTCAACATAGATAGTTAATGGGATAGAGGAATTTGTTGCATTCATTTATACGGAAACACAGTGGTGGTTCCATAATAAAACAAGAATATTACAGCTAGGCCTATGAGCATAATTATATTTACATTCACATATAACTATGTCATTGCATTTTTCAAACTCACCATCTGGTCAACCCCAGAGATTTGCAGGCTGTCACTGTTGTATGTATGATGTACACTCATGTAAAAGGCGTTCTAACTCTTTCTCTTTGAGCATGGGGACCATTGATTGTTATTGGGTGCTAATCATTAAACATGGCAGTAATGACTTATTGAAAATATTATGCTAATGCTAATAATGCTTCGTTCAGACTCCAGGACTTTCTGTATTCTTCATAGGCAGTGTTGTTGATAATGTCCGCCACAATCTTGGTCATTATGCTATTGTGTGAAATGGTAGCAACCAGAATATGGGGATAGCAAGATAGAGAAATTAGTAACGTGATTTTCTAGAAAGTCATCCCTGGATGGGTTGGTGGAGATGAGAGTTGCAGCTAAAATAGGCCCTAAATATGCTCTCCTGGGTTTGGAGGGACTTCCATGAGGACTCACTGGGTTCTGTTTATGTTTGTGAGAGACCAGCAGCCTGTGTAGAGGCCAGGCCAGCAGACTGGGTTCTTTCATTAACATTATTGATGGTATTAGTAATGATGAGGATGGAGAGGTAGTCACAGAGTTTCCTTCCTGTGTGCCCAGTGGGTTATTAGCCTGGACCCCTGGCTTCTGTCTTGGGAGAAAGCACAGCAATGCAGCTCACTCCCAAATCCTGGTCCTTAATTACCCTTTCCGAGGGCCCAGAGTTTACAGGCTCACCTGGGGGCCTTGGGGGCAGAGAAGGGAGAAAGAGAGAGGCCCCTAGTCTGGTGCCTGACTGAAATGACCACAAAAGACCTGACTCCCTCCACCCCCGCCCCCAACACACAAAAAGTGATAGATGAGGTAACATGTAAAAATGCAAGCAGTTTCAGCTAAAGGATAAGTCTTGTGTCTTCTGAGGTGCAGCCATGAGGTAAGACAAAACCCCCAGAGCAGACCTGGCACGGATGTGGTCCATGTCTGGTTTGGAGCCGGTGGTCATGTTATCGGTGTGCAGATAGGATACTCGGTGACGAATGGCGTTGGAGTGAAGGTTGGCGTTCCCTCGTGTGCACCCGCAGCAAAGCAGTTTCCTGTACGGGGAGAGATTGCGTGAGTGTCGCGCCATGATTGCCCTGGCCAAAGTGAGTGTGGGGTGATTTATTGGAAAACTCCCGGGGTGTTTGGGGGGATGCGGGGAAAGGGCTCAGAGCTTGAAGCCTGACATCCCAGGACCTTCTGGCTATTTGGCCGCTGACAGGGCACACAAAGCCTGGTGAGTATCTGGGTCTCCCAATCATTAAAAGACAACAGTAATGTAATAATGTCGGGGGTAAGATGTCAAGAAGGTAACTCAGTCTGACACGGGAGAGAACAGGCTTTCTTGCCAGAAAAAGGACATGTTTCTTTCTCTCTTTCTCTCTCTCTTTCTGTCCATCTTCACTTCGACTGCAAGCGCAACTTTATGCACATCGGTGTGTGTCAGTGGCTCTGGAGAAAACTGTATACCTTGCTGATGGAAAACACCAGCTGGAAAGCTGAAAGAAGGTGCACACTGAAACAGGTTGAGATCTCCTGCCTGTGTGAGTGTTCAGTAGGCAGGACTGTATCATCCACAAAAGCCAAGCATGCTTCAATCAAGCATCTTATGATATTATCAGAGATAGGGTTTCTTTTGTGTACTTTGGAGGGATTTTGGGGAGGCACGGCACTGTTCTGGAGGGCTTCCTTTAATCAAGGAGCCCTGTTAAATCTCTCTCTCTCTTTTTTCCTTTCTTTCTCTTTCTTTCTCTCTGTCTCTCTCTCTCTGGCTTTCATCTGTTTTCTTGGCAGAAGGATAAACATGATGTGCACATTCCTGCTGTTTCCATGGAGATGCTGAGAAAGCACAGCTGGACGTGGAGAATATGAGGTAATCCTGGACCCTGGAGGCTGCTGGGTAAATATTGATTTTAAATAAAGAAATGAAACAAAAGAAGAGAAAAGACATGGCAAGGAAACAATGATGGTAGTTCACACAAACAATACAGTATTCCCTGACACACACACACACAAACGCACACACACACACACACACACACACACACACACACACACAGACAGACACACACAGACACGCACATACACACCAGCCTTTCCATTATCCAGCCAGCTGATAGTGAACACCTTGGGTGCTGCTGCTTGGTACAGTAGCGTTGTATGCATAGCAACTGAAATGACAAGGAAAGTAAACATTGCAGTACTTTTTAGTCATCTGTACTTACTCAGTTGTTATTATTTTTTTGTGGGGTGGGGGTGGAATGGCTCTCCATCTTAACCACTCATTAGTTTGGAACAAAGTCAGATATTGTAGGACTGCAGTCATCAAGTAACCTGCCACTTTGCAAAAAAAGCTAAAAGCCCCTTTTATGAGCCACTAGCCAGGACTGAGTCCAGGGCAAACTCAGCACTGTGAGAGGTTTTCATGCCCTGTGTGTGTGTGTGTGTGTGTGTTTGTGTTTCATGAATGCTCTTAACATTAATCCTCTCACCCCATTTAACACCTACTCCAATAGCACAAGCACATCCTTCAAAGCAGACATGACTTATCTGAAATGAGGCATATGTGTGTGTGAGAGAGAAAAAGAGAGAGAGAGGACAGGGTTTGTGTGCAGTGCGATAAAAAGGTAAAAAAATGATCTGACCCATCCAGTTCCAAGATGAAGCTCCACATCAAATGCAACAGAGCATGAGAGGAGGAAGGCAAAGGGGAAAGAAGAAGAGAGAGAGAGAGGGAGAGAGAGAGAGAAACAGAGGAAAAAGGGAGGGAAAGAACTTAAAACCCTGTTTGTGTTCCAGGGAGGGAGTTGTCTCACCGGGATCCTTTTCAAATCACGCATCACGGAAACACGTAAAAAAAACGAAACGCACTTCAGGGTTATTAAAGCACTGGAGCTCCACTTTGCTGATGGGACCCCAGATAACAGTACAGTTCTGCGACTGACTGAGTTGACCCGCTTCTGGGCCAGATCTCAGCTCACAGCTCACTGGGAACAGAAGGGTGGAGAAACAGTGAGTTGGAGAAGCTGGTGTGAGGAGGTGGACTTGGTGGTAGTGGTGGTGGGGGCTGCAGGCACACACACACACACACACACACAGAGAGAGAGAGAGAGAGAACCTAGCAGAGACTCTGCCAGATCCAGCACAGTTTGGCCCCGGGGGCTTGGAAGTGCTCCTTCGATAAGGCTGGCCCCTATGCAGTAATACAACCATCCGTTTCCTCAGTCATCCACCACCACCACCATCAGCACATTCTCCCACACCAACCCCAACTCTCCCTCTCTCCTCTCCTCCTTCCCTCTCCCCTATCATTCTCTCCATCCCCCCCACCCCTCCTCCTCTATCGCTTCTTTTCTTCCTCCCTCCATCTCAGTCGGGGATAATTTCCTCTCACTTTGTTGTGAGAGATCGTTGGATAAACCTATTTTTCCCCCCTCGCCTCTCTCAAAGAGCAGAAAGCAGGCAGGAAGGGAGTAGAAAAAGAAAGAAAAAGGGGAAGCTGAAGAAAGAGGCCATTACTCGACTCACTTGCATGCAAAACCAAACAAGCATGAGTCTCAGACAAACAGCGAAACGCACAGAGAGAGAGAGAGGGGAAAAGGAACAGGGGAGAAAGATGGAGAGAAAGTGAGAGAGACAGATGAAGTGTGTGATAGAGAGAGAGGAAGAGGGAAAGGGGGGGGGGGTAGGAGAGAGAGAGAGAAAGAAAGAAAGAAAGGGAGATAAAGCACGCAGCTGAAAGTGGCGTTAAATTATGTCTCCAAGTAGAACTGGTGATGAAGTTAAGCAGAACGAGACGCAGAGAGATAGGCCCTGAGAAACAGCTCAGCCAGGAGTGAAAATGAACGCAGCGGTGACCTTTTGAGCTGACTTCACTACCTCCTTTTCTTCTCCTCCTTCTCCTCCTCCGTCTTCACCCCTACCCTTCACACCCCCCACCCCCCACCCCAAAACGCAAATATTCGACTCTGCATCGCTCTCACGCACCCAGGACAGAGCCAAGGGGGCTTAAAAAAGTCCTCCCTGAAAATAAAACAGAGATAAAATACTGCAGGACAGAACAATATCCACCAACACTTTCTCTGCCTCATCTCACATTGCATCATACAAAACACTATTCAGGATACCACAAAAAAATACAACACCACAAACACACTGCAGTCCACTGTAACCCTGCCTCTTACCACAATAGCACAATTACTCTACCATTATCTTAGTCACTTCAGAAGTTTAACGTGTTTAACGATTACCTAAAATAGTATTAAAACATCTTAAACTCTAATAAATGGCTAAACTAATGATAGAGGAATTGCACCAATGTGTTGGTGTCAGGTGACCACCTTCTGCGTGTTGGTTATACATCTATAGTATATTTCAGTCTATTGAGTGCTGAGGGGTTTTGATTAGACTAACATGATGTAGAGGATGTGTGGATATACTGGTTGTGTGTTTCTGGTGAGTGTGTGCCCTACTGTTCTGTGTGAATCTCAGTAGATATAGATGTCTCAGCTTTGTTCGGCGTAAACCTTTTGGACTCTTGCACTGCTTTACTGTTTGGGTTTCTCTAAAACCACTTCCTTTGGGTCCCCTCCAGAACCGCGTCAGTAGCGTTCCCCCAGAACTATAATAAATCTGAAATAACATCTCTCTCGCTCACTCTCTCTTTCATAGTTTCTCTCTCTCTTTCGCTCTTTCTCTTTCTCTCTCACTTTCTTTCTCCCTTAGGCCCCCTTCTCCCTTTTAAAATGCTTTCTCTCTCACACTCTCCTACTTCTTTGTCTTTCTTATACCCCCCACCCCCCGCCACACACACACACACACACACAAACACCTCTCTCTTTTCGTTTCCTCTCTTTCTGTCACTCTCTCTCTCTTTCTCTCTGTCTGCAGATCCCTTTCACAGGCATTTAAATCTCCCCTTCTCTGGCACTCTTCTGCTCCTCCTATCGCCCACCTTGTGTTGTTTGGCAGCCACAGGACACTTGTTACTCCACAGACATTTGGCTGTCTGGGGCCATGGGCAGGTTTTGGAGGTGGCGAGCGGGCAGGCGGGTAGTCAGGAGGCACAGGATGAGAGGGAGACTACGGTCTGTTTCCCAGACAGACAGACAGACAGACAGACAGACAGACAGACTGGGATTTTGGTTGTTTGGTTGTGAGGTGTGACACAGAGCACCAGTAAAACCAGCAGCTCCCAGTAAAGTTAGGGTGTGTGTGCACGTGTGTGTGTGTGTGTTTGTGTTTGTGTGTGTGTGCGTGTTGAGGGGGCAGCACAGACTAAGGATTAAGGAGCCTCTGGCAGAGAGTTGTCAAGACTGCTGTGGCCAAAAAATATTGATTTTAAATAAAGAAATGAAACAAAAGAAGAGAAAAGACATGGCAAGGAAACAATGATGGTAGTTCACACAAACAATACAGTATTCCCTGACACACACACACACCAATGCGCGCACACACACACACACACACACACACACACACACACACACACACACACACACACACACCACATATTTCAAAATACACACAAAGAAAAATACAAACACGCACACGTAGCACATACAACCACACACACATACAGAAATATGCAGACTCATACACACACAGACATGCAGACTAAACCTCTTTACTCACACACACACACAAAGCACATACCTTTAAACACACACACATAAACAGATTTACACAGGAGCCAGACAGTCAGACAGGCACCGTGCCTTTGCCTCTGATGTGAGTAATGGACTCTGAATTTGACTGTTCTAGACTCACAGCAGAGAGAGACAAACAACAGACATCATATCTAAGGCAGATAGAGGGGGGAGAGATACAAAGAGTCAGAGAGAGGGAGAAGGAGAGAGAGAGAGAGAGAAAGAGAGACGGAGAGTTGGCATGGGACCTGAATAGGGGAGAACAGGGAGGCAACCAGAGTAAGAAAGGTCTAAAGAGGAAAATATTCTTCATGCCTGTGTGTGTGTGCGTGTGTGTGTGTGTGTGTGTGTGTGTGTGTGTGTGTGTGTGTGTGTGTGTGAGTGTGTATGTGTGTCTTTTTTGTGAGTGGGCA
Organism: Tenualosa thibaudeaui; assembly: GCA_027481765.1. Taxonomy (NCBI): domain Eukaryota; kingdom Metazoa; phylum Chordata; class Actinopteri; order Clupeiformes; family Clupeidae; genus Tenualosa; species Tenualosa thibaudeaui. The sequence goes on from JAIFZK010000011.1 coordinate 2,777,176, forward strand.
AGAAAGAGCGAGCTTGCCAGACTCAACAAAACTCTGACACGAATCATGTAACAAAATATCAAAATTATAGAATCACCATGTTGCAAAAGAACACTTGACCAAAAGAAGAAAAAAAAAGAATTTCAAATGCTAGAAGAAGAAGAAGAAACAACAAATTCAGACAAAAAACAACAGATTCATATATAAAACCTCATTCTCACAAGCATCAGATGTCCCCAAGTGTAGCACTGTAGCAAAGTCAGGCAGGGTGAACTGAAAGCATGAGGATTAGGTGGCATACAAAACTTAATATACTGGCTGCTTACAGGCTTGCCTTTGAGACATAACTGCCCAAAGTCCCATAATCCTTTGCTGTGCTGAGTCTGAATTTCCTGACTGTTGAGCGTGCAGTGTGGAGGGGGGTTGCTCACCCAGCCCTCAAATCGCTTAGGATGACAGAGAGAGAGAGAGAGAAGCAAGCAACCCAATTCTAGTCACTAAAGATGACACACACAAACGCGCACACACACACAAACACACACACATGTTTTTCTCTCTTTCATTCCATCCCCCACACACATGACCACACAAATAAAAATACACACATGCACACAAAGCAACCTACATACACACTCTTATTGGATTATGTAGTTCTTCACACACACACACAGACACACACACACACACACACACACACACACACACACACACACACACAGTGAGAGAGACAGAGAACAAGAGTGGGTGGTTTTGGCTTCGCTATGTGATTCTGGCATTTTTCAAACACCTCATTGTTCTCGCACATTTCAGTGTGCCATATGTGAGTTTTGAACCTTTTGGTTCGCAGTACTGCTTGTTTACTGTTGCCTGGTAAACTAACAGCGGAGCACAACACATAGCAATCACCAGGGCCCAGCACGCAACACACACACACACACAGTCTCACTTTGTGAGATGCTTCTCACAAAGAACTACCATATTCGCGTGCACCTACATTAGTGTGTGTGTGTGTGCGTGTGTGTGCGGTACTGAACTGAACTGAATTGAAGTGAATAATGAAATAAAGTGAAATGACACTATGTACTATGGCACTATGAGAGCTGATTCTCTCTCTCTCTCTCTCTCTCTCTCTCCCTCTCTCCCACATCTTAGGGCTATCCCCTGACTCCCCCTGCACCAAAAGAGAGAGAGAGGGATATAGACAGAGAGAGAGAGAGTCATCGTCTCTCATCTCCATCAGACTAAACGCAAAGGCCTGCCAATCCCAAAAGCCAATAAACACTCACAGCAGCGTCTGTCTCCTCCTCCTCCTTCTCCTCCTCCTCAGTTCAGCCCTGCCAAAATGCCCCTCGTCGCTCAGAAATGAGTATGTCTTTAACCATTGCTTATATATCCTTATTTCTCTCCAGGGGATAAAGGAGGTGGGATGGGGGTGGGCAAGGGTAGAGGCTGGGTGGCAAGCTTTCAGGTTGTTTGTGTGTGTGTGTGTGTGTGTGTGAGTGAGTGTGTGTGTGTGTGTGTGAGTGAGTGAGAGAGTGATTCTGTATGTATGTTGGTGTGTGGGTGTGTATATGAGTGAGTGAGTGAGTATGTGTTTGTGTGTGTGTGTGTGTGAGTGACTGTGTGTGTGTCTGTGTGTGTGTGTGAGTGAGTGAGTGAGTGATTCTGTATGTGTGTTGGTGTGTGGGTGTGTGTGTATATGAGTGAGTGAGTGAGTGAGTATGTGTGTGTGTGTGAGTGAGTGAGTGATTCTGTATGTGTGTTGGTGTGTGGGTGTGTGTGTATGACTGAGTGAGTGAGTGAGTATGTGTGTGTGTGTGCGTGTGTGTATGTGTGTGTGTGTATGTGAGTGAGTGAGTGAGTGAGTATGTGTGTGTGTGTGTGTGTGTGTGTGTGTGTGTGTGTGTGTGTGCGCGCGTCTGTGAGTATATGTGTGTGTGTGTGAGAGAGAGAGCGTGTTGGTGGCCCCTAGGCTTGTTTAAGACTAAAGAGGAGTCTGATGGCACCAGTTTAGTTATGAGTCACAGGCCTTTTGCCCCTGCCTTTGTGGAAGGAAAATAAACCCTGTTCAATATTTGATCTGCACAGTATTCCAGAGCGCTACGCTTTGCTTTTCCAGAGAGATGGACTCTCTTTGTGTTTGCCTGTGCGTGCATGTGTGTGTATATGTCTTTGTGCGTTGTGTGTGTGTGTGTATGTTTGTCTGTGTGCATGTATATGCAAGTAAGTGTGTGTGTGTGTGTTTCTGTATAGTGTGTGTGTGCAGGTGTGTAAGCCTGTCTGTCAGTGTGTGTGTAGAGGTTTGTGTATGTCTGTGTGTGTGTGTGCCCACCAAGAACACCCTCTCCCTTTTCCGCACACAGAGGTTCTAACCCCAAGGCCAGCATTGACAAACCCTTGACATCCAGAGAATTATTTTTCTAAGGGGCCCATGTCTATTTTTACAAAGAGGGTGAGGGGGGAGAGAGAGAGAGAGAAGGAGACACAAAGAAAGCGAGAAGGAGGGAGAAAGATAGAGGCAGTCACATGACAAAGAGGGAAAGGTAGAGAGAGAGAGATGATGGACACAGAGATGGACAGAGAAGGAGATCGTAAGGTTCAGGGACAATCATAGACAGAGAAAGAGAGAGAGAGAGAAATAGAAAGAGAGAGTGCTCTGTGAAAGTAGAGAGATGGTATCTATAAGCACTCAACACAGAAAAAAAGAAGTAAACAAAGAAAAGAAGTGGAAGAAGAAGAGAAGGATGATGAGGTGGAGATGGAGGAGGAGAAAGAAAGAGAAAGACAAATGGTCCTTCCCTGTGTCTCCTGTGCTCTCCAGCGTTTCCGCTCTCTGGGTTATGAGTCCTCGGGGTCCCAGGGAGCCTGTGGTCCTCTGAAGGCCTCAGCCTGCAGGAGGAGGACACACTCACACACTCTCCTCTTAACGTAAACTGTGTTTGTGTGTGTGTATGTGTGTGTATGTGGCCGTGTGTGTGTGTGTGTGTGTGTGTGATTGGGGGTGGGGGTGGGGGGGTGCAGAAGTAGGTGTATGCTAGAGTGGTGTGTGTGTGTGAAGGAGGTGTATGTTAGAGTGAGGTGTGTGTGTGTGTTGGGGAGGGGGGTAGCTGGTGGGGGATTTGAGGGTCAGTGGCTTCGCTTCACTGCTTGGGCTTATTGGCCACTCTTCCCTCACAAAGCCCAGGGTGTGTTTGTACAGCTGGGTGGTCAGGAGAGAGAGAGAGAGGAAGGGAAGTAGAGAGAGAGAGAGAATATCAGAGAATGAAGGGATAGAGTGAGTGATAGAGGTAAAGGAATAAGGAATAATGAGCTAGGAGCTAGGTTGCACCACCATCTCAAACACACACACGCACACACACACACCCAACACACCTATCCCAAACACCCCTCAACCCCCTCCATCTCCACCTCAAAATATTCTGCCCCTGACTCACCCAGTTTCCAGTTTAGCGGTTGCCCCACTTTTGTGTGTCTCCTTGTCCATTCCCCTGTGCTGGTCTTGTAGCAGAAGGTGCAGGGGCTTGGGTTCAGGCTCCAGGCCCCATGTTTATTTAGCTTAGGAGGCGTCCCAGCAGGGTGTCTGAGTCCAGTGTGTTTTTTAAAGGGGAGAGACACGGGAAGGAGGCCTGAGGGGCGTCTTTGGTTTGTCACAGAAGATCTAAGCTCCAACTTGTTTGTCTTCTCTGCCGTTTCCTCCCGTGTTGTTCATATTCCTGTTTTTTTTTTTCAGTGGATATGTTTACAATCTCAGCAATCATGGAGGGTTTTCTTTTTTTTTTACATTTGTGTAAAAAAAAATATCACTATGAGATTTTTGTTGTGTACTTACATAAGACATTCATCACGAGATAACCACCAAAAAAAAAAAAACAAGAGGGAAATTTAAAAAAATGAGTTCTATAATAACTACAAAATTAAAATCACCGCACATATCACAGACTGAATAAAAGTAGTTACCTGATAACGTATGTTTCGTAAAAGCTCAAATATATTTACATATGACAGCAGGCATGCGTTTAAAAAACTCAGTGGCTACTAAAATAACCCTATTGGTGAGCAATTTGATGTTGTCATTTTGGCAGGGGGGAGGCAGGGGGTTGGGTGTGAGTGGCATGCTGGGGGCTCACCCAGCCCTGAAATCACTAATCATAACACAAACACACCCATACCAACACACATGCAGGTGTGTACACACATGCAGACATAGACATGCATACACACTTTCTTGGTGAGCTCCGGCATCTGTTAGTCATCGTCACGCACCATCAGTTGTCGGCTGTGTGTCTGTGCACCTGCGGCCCACCTGCGATGACGAGCAGCTGTTCCACAGGTGCCATCATAACACACACCAGGTTTCTTGTCTCCGGGCAGCGGTCGCTGGAAACAACATGTAAAAACCCAACCGCAGTTCCGCAAACAGCCGCCATTTTGTTTCTGTGGCTTGCCAGCCATGCTCCATGCATACGTACGTGCATGTGTGTGCGCTTGCAGTGCTATGCAGCTCACTTTCCAAGACTCACTGGGCAAGTCTGGGAAATACTAGAGAGAGAGAGAGAGACCTTGAAAATGCATGAGGTATCTTGTTAAGAGGAGAGCAGAAGAGAGAGAGAGACCTTGGAAGTATAGGAGGTCTTTCTCAAAGGGGGGAGTAATTGAATGGAATAGAGAGAGAGAGAGAGAGAGAGAGAGAGAGAGAGAGACCTTGGAAATGCATGAGATATCTGGTTAAGGGGAGGGGGGGGGGAGACATTGCTGCCATCCAAGCCCATTGCTTGAGGTTAGCTGGGGGCTTTTAGCACTTTGCTCCTCTCCACTGGATCTGTGCGAGCGGGAGCCAGCCGGGAGAAAATCCCAAACAGATGTCTGTTTCTTTCCCGTCTTTTCATAAAACATGCATTTCCAATTACATTTTCCCCCTTCTGAAGCCGGCTGTTTTTACACACACTCGCACACACACACACACACACACACACACACACACACGCTGTTCGACACAGGCCCTCCTGCTCGCTCTAATGTTCAGGAAGCATTACATCACCCAAAAATAAACTTGCCGGGTGTAAATATATTTGTGTGGGTAGTTAACAAACTATAAATAAACTGCATATTCCCAAATCCTCTTAAAAATTCCCCAAATGACAAGCTAAGCCAACCCCATCTGAAAATGCCCCCTCCCCCCAAAAGCTGTCCAAAACTAAGTAAATAAATCAATTGAGGGGGTGCTAATTGAGAGAAAGCCACGGCAGCTTTGACACTCTCAGGTAAGCACTCTCCACTTCCTGCTTGTAAGCCTCTTCTTGCGTTCACTCCAAAGCTGACTGTCCAGCTGGCCAACTCAAGGCAAGGAGTTGTAGACACTATCAACATGAGGGCTGCTGAAAGACATTCAGCACACATATATACATACACACCACTTTTGACGCTTAAGTACTTTTAAAGGACTCAGTCTGTAATCAGTGAGTCTGTGTATGTGAATATGTCATCTTCTCTAACAGCTTTCCCTAAACTCTCCTCTTTTTGCCCACCCAAAATGCGACTTAGAATAATACACACACAGAGCGTGTTTTTTTTTTTTTCTTCCTTTGAAAGGGAACGAGTCGGCATCCAATCAAACGCATAAAATCAACAGTACCTCGAGACGCTAACAAAGGCTCAGCGTCGTGTTTATTTGGAGGTCCAGTAAATCACTGTGTGTTTAATTTCTATACGGCCTCGTTCTTCTAGCCACCATGACGCAAAGCTCGTTAAATCTCTCCCTCCAGCATTGTTCTCTCTTGATCACATGACCACACAAACTCAGAGGGGTTCTTATATATATATATATATATATATATATATATATATATATATATATATATATCAACAGTTCAAAAATTGTTTTCCAGATATTTTTTTTGTGTGTGTGTGTGTGTGTGTTTCTTATAAGCAAGAGCTGAGAAAGTGTCTAAAGTGTAGAGTGTGGTGACGATGACTGTGACTGTGGTCTGCCCTCTCTCTCCCAATTTGGGACACTTTGTCAGGAGAAGGCTGGGATGGAGAGAGACAGAGAGCCAGAGAGCTAGAGTTAGAGAGATGGAATAAGATGAAAAAGAGGGAGGACAAATAGAAAAAGAAACAGATAAAGAGTGTGAGAGAGTCACCAAGAGAGGAGAGGCGGGAGTGATATTTCTAGAATGTGAGAAGCCAGGAGAGAGAGAGAGAAGAGCGGTATTTCACTCTCCCCTCTCGTTGGACGGAGCGGCTCGGTCAGGCCCAGCTGTGTAACTTCACGTCGTACCCGGTGTTGGCTCAGCGAGTGCCAGCTTGTCAGACAAGTGCTGGCCTTACCCCTGCCGGCAGGAAATGTTGTTTTTGGAACGATGCCCCGCCTGTAACCCTCAGACCAACTGTGTCCAACAAACCCCCACCACCCACAACACACACACACACACACACACACACACACACACACACACACACACACGCACACAGAGACCCCCACCAGAACACATACACACCAGCTACACGCACGCACACATACACACACACACACAAACATACACACACGCATGCACACACACACACACACACCGCAACCCCAGTATTCCCCGTTGCCAACACAAACTCCCAGAACCCACAGACGCTTCATTGCTGACGGGCTCAAATTAATCGTGAAGGTCTTACACAGAGCAATTTATCAACGGCCACTCTAATTCGGCCGCCTGCGGTTCGGCACGGCGCCCCAGGAGCGCCCCAAGAAACCTCCGCTTGCTTGCTGGGGAGGGAGAGAGGAAGGGAAGGGAAGGGCCCCCGCCAGATACGCTTATGGACCGCTCCAGTGGCGGAACGTTCCGGAATGCCTGACATGATCCGTCAGGGGCGAGGTTTGGAATTCCTTGCAGGAGCGCCGGTGAAGGGACAAAGGGTGGACGTGTGTCTATATGTGTGTGTGTGTGTTGGGAGGGGGGTTGATTGATGACCCACCAGGAGCAACCCCAACACACTCCTGATACATACACACTCCCAACACAGACACCCGATGTAAACCTACTCCCTCCCAGGTCTGATCTCATCAAACCACATAAACACCCACCCACACCTTTGTGTGTGTAATGTACAATCAGGACACACACACACACACACACTGATCACACTGTACAAGCAATACACAGACGGAAGGTCAGGTCAGCATCATGGAGGTTCCCCTGTAACATCCTGTAATTATCAAGTGCCAGGTCACCTCCACTTGTAAACATTACATCCCCTAAAAACACAAATAACAAAGAGCACCACCACCAGTACAGCTCCTGTGTCCCTGACTCAGAGTCGAGTCATGGAAGAGGACTGGGTCAGAAAAACTCCCTGCCACACACAGCTCCTCTCCACTCAGCTCCTCTCCACTCAGCTCCACTCCACTCAGCTCCTCTCCACTCAGCTCCACTCTAGCTTCTTGCTTCTCTCTCCTGTTCCAGTGAGTTGTGCTGCTCTGTAACCACAGCCGGTGCTCATCCAGGCCACAGCCCACGTCAGAGGGTGAGTGTCTGCGGCCGGCCGGGACCGAAAAAGTCGAGCGACCCGGGAGGCTGCGTGCTCCAGCTCAGGGGCCTGGTGAGAGAGATGCTGAGAGCTAATGGGTGGTGCTGATTGAACGTGTCTCTCTCTCTCTCTCTCCCTCACACACACACAAAGATGCTGTCTCTGTATTTCACTCCATTTCTCTCTCACACACTCAACTTCATCTCTCTCTCCCTTCCCCCATAAGTCTTTCTTTCCATCTTTCTCTCTCTTTTCCTATTTCTTTCTCTCTTTCTTTCTTTCTTTCTTTCTTTCTTTCTTTCTCTAAGTCTCAGATTGAGAGGGCAGCACCTTTGTGGCCACACAGTCTGCCCCAAAATAGCAACATTTACTGTAATGAATTGGTGTATGATAATGGCATTCAGCACCACCATCATAACCACAGGCAGACAGACAGAAAAGCCATAAGGGCTTCAGTGGCACTGGTCCAGGCTCTAGGTGTCGGAGAATAGTCGTAAAGGACATGTCGGCCCCGGGCGTAAGCCTTTAAATGTGTCTGGCAAGAGAGAGAGGGTGGTGTGTGTGTGTGTGTGTGTGTGTGTGTGTGTGTGTGTGAGTGTGAAAGAGAGAGAGACAAGCACAGAGCCACTTCACCACCCACCCACCACAGCCTATTGAAATATTAAAATAAAATGTTGTGGTTTGAAGGGCTTGTTGGAGGAGAGTAGGGAACCAGTGAGTGAGAGAGGGAGAGACAGGGTGTGAGAGAGGAAGAGAGAGAGAGAGAGAGTGTGGGAGACAGAGAGTGCTAAAGTCAAAAAGAGAGAGAGAGAGAAAAAGTGAGATAGGGGGTGGAAAAGACTGAGAGAAATAGGAGGAGGCCCTGAACCGCAAGTCGTGGTCTCTGGCTTCTGTATTCTCTCTGGGCCCAGAGCTGAGAGCTCTTCTGGGTTCTGTTCTGGGTCCAGTCCGGTCCAGTCCAGTCTCCCAGCGCTCATACCTCTCGGTGTGAGTTCCTCCTTAAGAGTGGGCCATGTCGGGTAGGTGCCCTCAGCCCAGGTGGCTCGGGGAAAAAGCAAACACAGCGCAACAGAAACAGTCGAAAGAAGAAGAACAAAAAAAAGAAAAAGGTGTTTTTCCAAAATGGTCTGCATGAAATTGAGGGTTACCGCTGGGCTTGAAACGCTTGGGTGATGTGCAGGACAGCTTGACCAGCCAGTTAAACAAGCAGATATTTGTGGTCATTTCTTTTTTGTTCTCTTTCATTCTTGTTATTTCTTCCACAAGGGGAAAAAAAGGCCCCACTGTAAACAACGACACTGTCACGCATGCAAACAAAACTAGAGGTCACATGATGTCTTTGCTTCGGCGTCGTGCAGGTTTTGAATCCTTCTGGGCGAACTGCAAGTGTACTGTGCTGCTATTTGTTAGGAACCACACGCCACACACCGCAGTGTCTGTACGTTTGTGATATACTTTAAAAAAATGACTGACTTTGCATTTTTTTAATTCTCCATTCAGGGTGAACCACATGGGCTGCCATAGTCAAGGGTCTTGGCTGCCTTTGGTCCAGGTGATTTGTGGTGGTGGGTATGGCACCAGGCCAAATACATCTTAAGGGAACAGTGAGGTGGGCTGAGTGGTAGTGGGGTGAAGATGGTGGTTGGTAGAGGTGAGGTGTGTGTGTGTGTGTGTGTGTGTGTGTGTGTTTGTGTGTTGGGCGGGGGGGGGGGGGGGGTGGAGGTGGAAGGTGCTGAGTTGGACCCTCGGCCGTGTGGACCTTTGGCGCCTGAGGCCCTTTTCCTGTGAACCTTCTTGCCACTTCCTGTGCAGGTGGAGAGAGACCAACCATGTCTGACCTCATCGCTCTTGCTCTCGCTCTCCCCTGACTACAAGCAGCACATTAAACACTAGTTCAGAGACAGAGAAAGAGAGCAGGGGTGTGTGTGTGTGTGTGTGTGTGTGTGTGTGTGTGTGTGTGTGTGTGTGTGTGTGTGTGTGTGGAGAAAGTGGAGAGTGAGAGGGTGAGAGCAAAAGAGTAGAGTAGAGGGGGGAATTTGAAAGAAAATGTCCCCAGAAAAAAAGGTCACACTGACTAAGGGGAAAGGTTTTTCCACCATAAATTCCATGCTGCCAGGAAGAGTTTATGTGCCGGGGCCAGAGGTTGGTGTACAGCAGGGTGGGGAGGAGAGGAGGGGTGGAGGGGAGGCTCAGGTGATTCTGGCCCAGCTGTACCGAGAGAAAGAGTGAGAGTGAGAGAGAAAGAGAGAGAGAGAGGGAAGGGAAGAGAAGAGAAAATGAAAGAGTCTGAATTGCAGTGTCCACCTTATCCCCAGGGTCTGAATCCTCAAAGCCCTAACTGGCATGAATTGGCCTGATGATTGGATGATTAATATGGCAGTTAAGTCAATGAGGGCTAAGGACAGGGCTTAGTGTGTAGGGGAACACTGAGATTCAGAGATACCAATACAGTTCAGTCAGAGAGGAGTGTCCACACAGTGATGTGCCAATGGATACACATACACACATACACATTATACACACACACACACACACACAAACACACACACACTCCCTATACAACATACATAGATACATAGATACAACACACACTGGAAAAACTACCCACCACCCCCCAACAAAAGGTACACAATATCATAGCATCATGTGCTGAGTACCGACATACGTTTTGTTCTAGAGACAAGCGTCACAAATGGTCTACAAACAGGACCACAGAATCAGCAACAGGTCCTGGGTCACTTTAAATGACTGAGCCCAGAAGAAGACTGAAAAAGACATGGATTACTTAAAAGGTGCAATATGGCACACATTGAGCATCTTCATTTGAAGTGGTCTAAGAGCTGTGATAAGTTTAGTTCTCTTTTATCTGAGACAGCAGACTAAGATAAACAAGAGAGAATTGTATTCAGATGCCTGTTACACATGGACTATTTATTTGTCACCTAAAAAACTCTTAATGTAAGGTTAGCCAGAAATAAATATGCAAAAACAACCTAAAAGCAGAGAGAGAGAGAGAGAAAGTGTAATTGTATCCATGTTCAAGGTAATACACTGTATGCACAAAGTATTTCATGTAATGTTTTTGTTTTTAATTATCATTATTATTTCTGTGAATGTTTGCAATACAACTTATATGTCACGCCAAGAAAGCTTATATTAATATATATGTGTGTGTGTGTGTGTGGAGGAAGACAGTGAAAAATCCAGATTCTTGCCAGTTTATTTTTGAAGCCCACAGTTCATTGGCTGTGATGTGTTATGGTGGCCTCTCGGTGGCCATATGAGCAACAGCCCCACAAATATACAAATAGAACCCTGTGACCTCAGTGCTCTGCCCAGGGACTCAGTGCACAACAACAGTCTGTGGATGAGTCCTGTCTGGTCAGCTTCACAAAACACTTCAGCAGAGTCGCTGTGGCCTCCCTGAGCAACCCCCTACACACACAAACACACACACATACACACACACACACACACACACACACACACACACTTCAACCAGAGGCTGCAAAGGCAATCAGATTCCCCAGCAACAGTAGCACAGCATGGAACTGCATTGCGCACACACACACGTTCAGGAATTCAAAGACACAAATTCCTGATCAGGAACATACCAACGGTGTACAAATGCAGACAGACAGATGTACAAGCACACACAGACACACGCACACACACACACACACACACACACACACTCACAGACTCTGACACACAGACACACACTCACAGACACACACAAACACACACTCACAGACACACACAAACACACACACAATCCTGCATTTGTGAAAGAGCAGCAGGGATGGATGGATGAATGCTTAGGTGGGTGTTTGGGCTGTGGACAGTGATGAGGTATGAAAGGTCACTTAATGGGAGCACAGGGTGAGATCTGCTGGTGCTATTATCCTGTCACACACACACACACACACACACTCACGCGCACACACTCTCATTCACACACACAGACACACGCACGCACATACAAACACTCGGAAAGCACTCTGCACCTGCAGGCTGTGGTCATCTGGTCCTCTCGTTACGAGTGCTGTGAGGTCATCCAACCCACATCTACGGCAGAAACATGGACTTGTCCTCCCTCTCCTCTTCTCTCTTCTCCTCCCCTCCCATCCCCTTGCTGAGGCCTTCTCTGTGTAAATACTCTAACCCCAAAGATGATAAAAAAGTGCTTTTATTTCTCATGAGTGCATGGCCCAGACTTTGACACAAACACGGAGTGACATGTTTTTTTGCCTCACGAAATCACATTCAGGGTGAGCAGGATCCAGACTTGAGCTGAAATTGATTATGTTTTTTTGGGGGGCGCCACACACTGCGAAAGGCAAATGTTGGCCGGTGTGCCTGAAAGGCTCCTAATGCCCCGTTTAACGGCAGCACAGCGGGCCTCGTGCGTGCATGCACGAGTGTGTGTTTGTGTGTGAACCAACGAACGCCCAGATGCGGTATATCTGTCACTAGGTCTGCGGGCAACCAAACGCACCCAGCCCAATGTTCAAGCCAGCCCTTCCTGTGGATTTGAGTCTTACTAACCACCAACTCTAAATCTCCTCTCTCACTCTCCCTCTCTTTCTCTCTCTCTTTCTTGCTCTCTCTCCATCTCTTTCTGTTTCAGCCTGCCTTTCTCTCTCTGTTTTTGTGTGTCTGTTTTTCCCTCTATTCCTCACGCACTTTGGCTCTCACCCTCTCTCTATCTCTCTTTCATTTTCTCTTTCCCTCCCTCCATCTCTTTCTTTCCCTCCATATTTCTGTTCCCCCCCATCCCTCTCTCTCTCCCTCAGACTGACAGGGTAATGAGCTGAGAGTGTTGACATTATTTTAATACAATCGCATTGAGTTAACCTCTCATCTGCTGCTAATCCATTATAGAATGTATATTTTCATAGTTTTGGGGCGTATAGGGGTATTACTATAGTGTATGTGTATGTGTGTGTGTGTGTGTGTGTGTGTATGGGGCGGGGGGGGGGGGGTTGTATACATCTGTGTATGTCTGAGTTTTGAGTAGGAATGTGTGGGGGTGGGGGTGGTGAGGTGAGTGGGTTAAGGAGGCATCTGTGAAGGGTTTTGTGTATCTTGAAGGTATGTGCATGAGCATTTTTGTATGGAAGGAGGATGTTTTTTCTGCAGGTGGGAAGGCTTGTGTGTGTGTGTGTGTGTGTGTGTGTGTGTGTGTGTGTGTGTGGTGGGTCGGGAGGTTGAATTTGAGGGATTTCAGCACAGTGTCATTCCCTCCCTGGAGAGTCCCACCCTCATGAGGAGTTGATTCCCCTCTAAACCACCAGACACCCAGACACACACACACACACACACACACACAATGAGAAAGAGAAAGAGAGAGAGTGAGAGAAACAAACCTAAAACTCACACACACCCTTCCCCTGCCACACAGACAGGCACACACACAAACACACACATAAGCCTGTTAATTTGCTGCTTGCTACAACTGGCGCACTGGGGAGTCTTTCAGAAGCATAAGTGGGGCTGTAGTCACCCCTAAAGTCTCTTGACACCCTCTTAAGTAACATGTGCTGCCTTTCTCTGCCTTACACAGCTATAAAATGTTCCAGGAACTGTTTGATTGTAGAGTGATGTGAGGAAGGTTTTATTTAAAATTTTTAGTTCAGGTTTTACTTCAAGATTTTTTTTTAAGTTTTTTTGTCAAGAAACTTGTGCTGCATTTATCTATCTTATGTAACAACTATATTGTTCCTAGAACTAATTGATTGGAATGGGGCAACATTAATTTAAGTTAAGGTTTTAGATTTGGTCAAAATTTTTTCAAGATTTTAGTTCACAAATATGCTGCATTTCCCTATCTTACACAGTAACTACAAACTTCTTCAAGAATGTATCAAATGGGGTGTGTCCACATGATCAAGATCTTAGATTTGGTTTACAGTAAGATCAAGATTTTTTTCTGGTTTAGTTGACAAACATGCTGCATTTGTCCATCTTACACAGCAACTACAAATTAGTTCAGCAACTGTTTGATTGTAGTGCAACAGATCAGGAAGGTGTTACTATAGTGAAACAAAACATGCAAGCATAAACTCTCTCCAGCACCCACCAGTGCTACATTATGAAGTCTTTCTTTTAGTGAGTTGAGTTACAACTGAGATCATATATAGTCCATATTGTAACTGTAATTATAATGTCACTAACACTGTACCTAAGACCATTCAATTCCAGTAAGTAATTTCCTCAGGAGAGACTCTGGCACCGATCCATGAGTCCATGGGTTGCTAACAAGGGTGTTACACACACACACACACACACACACACACACACACACAGTAACAATGGCTGGATTTGCAATCATACACTCACACAGAACTATTAAAAATCCATTGACCACTGCTGCAGCATTAGATCACTCAAGCCTAAACATCAATGTAAATCGTTAGACATTCTCATGGGCCACTTCATCCAACACCAGTATCCAGTCTGGTCCCTCAGGACCAGAATCTCTCACCACCCCACACCAATCTGGGGCTCTAAGGTTACAGGGGAGAGTGGGTGATGAACAAAACAGTGAGAGGTATGTCAACAGCGCTATGCCAACACACACAAAGACACCCACAAGTATGCATGAAACACACACACAAACACACAAACCACACAAACACAAACACATATGGAAACACACCCACAAGCATTAATAATCTCTTCTTTTTTCTGTCCTTTGTAAAGATGTGCACATATAAAGTCTCTCTTTCTCTCTATTTTGCATCACACACTATGCACACATATATGTATGCACACACACACACACACAGAGGCACACTGAAGTCCACTAATTAAACCACAGTTCTCTTTTGCAAGGCTATGTCTTGGCTGCAAACTCTCAGTTCTGTCCTGAAACACTTCATTAATGTGTCCATAGAGAAAAGACAGGACGCAGTGTGTGTGTGTGTGAGAGAGAGAGAGAGAGAGAGAGAGAAAGGACAGAGAGTGGGAGCACACAAGATCCTGACTAGGTAAGTAGGAGAGTGAATAAGTGAGTGAGCAAGTGAGAGTACACTGCACAGAACTGTGTATCTGTGTGTGTGTGTGTTACTTCTCATCCACATAGAAACTTGTGCAGTGTCCATCTAGTCTGCTAGCTGGTGGTTGCTGTAAGTTGAAAGCTGTATACTGTGCATTGTAAGCTGAGTGAGCAAGTGAACAAGCGAGCGAGTGAGTGAGAGAGTGAATGAGTGAGTGAGTGAGTGAGTGACTGAATGACTGAATGTGAGTGAGAGAGTGAATGAGTGAGCGAGTGAATGAGTGAGAGAGTGAGTGAGTGAGAAAGCAAGCAAGTTAGTGAGTGAGAGAGAAAGCATGTGAGAGAGTGAGTGAGCGAGCGAATAAGTGAGTGAGAGAGCGAGTTAGTGAGTGAGCGAGTTAGTGAGTGAGCGAGCAAGTGAGCTCTCTAAGGGGACACCCCTGAGTGTGTGCGTTCCCCCACTAAATCATCTCTAATGAATTAAAGGCCGAACGACCCCGTGGCCCCACATATATCACCCAGAGTTAAGCTCGAGGAGCCACAGGAGCCCCTGAGAGTGCAGGAATGCTTCTGTTCCCCGAAAGTGTGTGTGTGTATGTGTGTGTGTGTGTGTGTGTATGAGAGAGAGAGAGAGAGTGACGAGCACAGAGGAGACACTCAACTTTCTCTCCCCTCCCGTCACTGCTGATAGATCCTATGCTAGTGCACATTACACACTTCACACACAAACACACACACACACACACAGTCTGTACAAGGTGACTCACACAACACATACAGAATGGTGTGTTTCTGTGTTTAAGCTTGTGTGTGTATGTGTCTCCATGCATGCACATGTGTGTGTGCGTGCATGTGTGTGCGTGCGTGTGTGTGTGCGCGCACGTGTGTGTGTGTGTGTGTGTATATGTGTGTGTGTGTGTGTGTGTGTGTGTGTGTGTGTATGCCAAATCCTTCTGAAAGGCACCAGGAGTTTTGCTTTTACAGCAACCACAACCATCCTCTCTATAAAGAAGGATCTGGAAAGCAAAGTGTGAATGATGTATATTTCTCATTAAATATTTATATATTTTTATATTTATTCATTACGCATTTCTATATTTACATCCATCTTTTTCAGGGTTGTCAACAGGACTGATGTCAAGAGTCCTGAAAAGGATGAAATCAGTTCTGCTCCTAAAAAAATTGTGGTTAACAGGATGATGTGTGTGGATTTACGATTTGGGACCCTTTTGATTAGTAAGTAGAGTATTTTTAGACTCTGTGTGTGTGTGTGTGTGTGTGTGTGTGTGTGTGTGTGTGTGTGTGTGTGTGTGTGTTTGTGTGTGTGTGTTTGTGTGTATGCACACTAAACAAACACCTTTATATGAAAACGACAAAAACGCTGGACACTGGCACTTTGGTGCTCTTGACACAATTAAGCTTTGTCTAGACGTCTTTTAAGGCTGGCGAATTCCAGCAGATTAGAAAGGCCAATTAATCTAGCTGAGTTGGCTGCCGTACAGGGGCCTAGGAGAGCGCATTATAAAACTGTGGTCGGGCCCACAAGGAGAAAAACATCAACATTAAAAGAACATTCAGAAAGAAGGAAAGATCAACAAACTTAGCCCGAAGAGAGAGAGAGAGAGAGAGAGAGAGAGAGGGAGAGAGAGAGAGAGAGAGGTCATTTGTGAATCAACTCAAGAAAACAAATAAAAGCAGGCAGAGCCCTTCCTTTTTTGTGTTAAAAGTCAAGGTATTTATTTTGATCTTTGCTGTGGGGTTTGTGCAGCGTGATCTGATTGTTGGTACTGGGGGTGAATTACCATCGGCAGGGCATGGACCTGGTGCGTGGGTGCACGGGACACCCATGGGAACCAGCACAGTCCCAGGACTTTAGACTAAGACCAGGCCTGTGACAGAATAAAACAGACCAGGTAACATTACTTTGTCATGGACAGAGAGAACAACATATTTCTTTTTAATGTTTTGTAACACAAACAATGAGTACATGTTCAATTTCATACACTGTATGCAAAATGTATGTATTTTTCTATGTATCTTTTTCTATATATTTTTTATTGTATCTTTTAAACATTATTATTATTATTTCTGTAATGCTTTGGCAATGCAACATATGATTTGTAATGGCAATAAAGTGTATTTGAATTTGAATTTGAGTGAGTGATAGAGAGAGAGAGGTAGTACATATACTGTATAATGTGTAGCATACACGAACTGGATGTCATGGCAACAAAACAAGAGAGTTTGCTTGGTGGAGAGAGGAGGAAAGGAGGAAGAAATGCCCTGAGATCAGGGTAAAAAAGACACACAACATCCGCCAGATACTTTGCAACTGTCAGCAACCTTAGTTAAGGTTAGATTATTCTCCTGCGACCTTTTCCAAAAACAAATCTGTCTAACAAATAAAGACATGCTGTTAGAAGGCTTTTTAAAATCAGTAAGATACAATAGAAGTCTAGGAAAATGTATTTAAACACCCACAAACACTTTATATTCCATCAGGAAACAATTGTCAAGAAGGGATGATACCATGAGTAAATAAAAGCATAATAACATAATAACATTATTACTTAATGTGATAGTAGGATGTTAGTATAGTCTGCGTAGACTGCAACTTTCTGCAGCAATTCAGTTCAGATGTAGTACAGGTGTGCAGCTTCTTTACAGGATGTGTGTCTGAGTGTGGTGGTCAGACTCTACTCTCTCTCTCTCTCTCACACACACACACACACACACACACACACACACACACACACACAGACACACACGTCTCCCTGAGGTACATTAACGCCCTCTTGTGAATCAGCAGCAACTTAGACAAAAATGCTCACCTAAGGCATTACGGAGCCTCCTGTAAACAGTGGAAAAATTTCCAAACAACAAGCCTTCTGTTCCCTGCATCTGAGGATCTCTAATCAGAAGAATAGATGTTATCCAGATATTATGGGGATACACTACTGGAAATGACAAATAAACAGACACATGTTTCATTGCGCTGTCTCAAATATAATGGTTGGGAATAATATTTGAGTGCCAACAAAAAGCAAAATAAGATACTTAATTCTGAACAAATGCATACCAGGGGAACTCAAAGTGTTTGAAGAAATGTAAGTCAAAAAACAGAGGTGCCAACAGCTCAATAAATTTCCCAGAAATGCCTTTGAAAACACCATAAAAAGATTTCATGGATGTCAATAACCCACTGGAGCACCCTTTGATATGATTCAATCCCACCATTTAAGCCAAGATACAGGGCTCTGCTTTGAAGGCAAAGAAATACAGGTCAGGCTGTTAGAACACTTAAGGTTTTCCCCTTTTTATGACTTTCCAGCATTTGGGGGCTAGGGGAAGGGAAGGGAGAACTGCTTACCAAATCACTAATTGGGGAGGGATTGTTGGGGGGGGGGGCAGGTTTAAGGGAGGTGGGAAGAGACTGGGGGTTGGGGGGGTGGGGGTGGAGGGGGGGCTGTGTGTGTGACTGGGTGTCTGTGTGGTGTGTGTGTGTGTGGGGGGGGTTAGTTGGGAGGCGTGTCAGCACGTTTTTTCGTCCGGACCCACACGTCAGGAGAGACGCCCGTTTCCCATAAATCCCTGCCCCTTTCATGTGTGCGGTTCAAAGCCTCCGTCCGGTCTGGAAAGTCTGACACAGGATATGTGGGAGAGCCAAGGCCAATTAGCGCATTCATCCCCGCGGCGAGCAGGGAGACCGCGGACGCTACGTGTGAAGCCATCCGCGGAGGCAGGGAGGAAGGACAAGACTGCCAACGAAGCTCCACTTTCTGTCTCTCTCTCTGCCCATTACAAACATGTTTCCTTCAGACAATCCATCTTGCTCTCCAACTAAATCCTCATTTGCATCATCATAACTTGCTTCTTTTGTCAACTCAGCCAAATGCTTTTGACATATTTGAACACAACGTCTGATTTGTGCCTATTTTTGTGTATATGATCAGCCACTGTTTGGTTGTCTGTCTCATGGAGAGTATTGGAAGGAAATATTTGCTCTTATTCTGCCCATCTCTTTTTATCTACCTGGAACATAACCATCATTGTGCACAGGTCAAAAATAATCTAATGAGATCACATCATCACCAAGTATACACACACACCACCCTGAGAAAATCAGTCAGCTGTCCTGTTCTCAGTTGCACTGTGAAAACCCTCCTTCCCTCCTCCATTCTTTATTGCTATCCTTTTTTGCCTCCATCCATTACAGAGTACATGCTCCCTCTCTCTTACTCCATCTCTGTCCAGTGCATACTTCACTACACTCCCTTCACATTTCTTTTGTCTTCCGTTGCATCCCCAGAGAAGCTCTGACTGAGGCAGTCTCACTCCTCTGTCTTCTCCTCATTTATGTGGATGGAAGAAAAGGAGGAGGAGGAAGAGGAGACGGAGGGAGCTCATCGCATCCCTCTTGTCGGTCTGGTTGCCTCCCCTGTTCCATCATCACCAGGATGGCTGTTGTATTTAGATGATGTGTTATGGGCGTAAATAAAGCACTTGCGCGTCTGGCAGGTGAGGCCGAGGGATGGAATGCCAGTGGGGAGGAATTGGATGACATAAATTCTGTGTGTGTACATGTGTGTGAGAAAGAGAGAGAGAGAGAGAGATCACCTGAGAAAAAAGAAGAGGAGGAGAGGAGAGGGAGGAAGCAGGAGACTGGGAATGTATATGAGAGAGACTGCAAGAGAGAGAGAATGAAGAAAAAGTATGTGTGTAAGTTTGTTTGTGTGAGTGTGTGACAGAGAGGAAAATAAAGTATGCCTGTTTGTTATAAGCAAGGCTGTCTGGGTGGGGTTAAGTGTTTGAGAGAGAGAGGGTGGGAAAGCGAGAGAGAGAGAGAGAGAAAGAAAGGGTGGGGAAGAGGTAGCCAGGAGTGGAAAGGATTGGGGTTTGTTTCAGTGATCTATAGCAGCAGCGGTTGGTTCTCATGCTAAAAATCATTTGCCCTATTATGTCTTCAGATTGAGTCATTACCCAGCCGAATGCATTTCCAATCGCGTACCTGACCCCTCGCTCTGTTTATCCCACTCCAGCCATTGATCTCTGCCGCTAAACATCAAAGACACTTCATTAAACAAGCGGGCGATGTCACTTCCTCCCTGTCCCTCGGCCTCCATCCAGTCTGCTGACTAACATTGCAGATGATGGGTGGCCGTGTAATGCAAGATGGCCGCCATCCAAGGCACGGATCCGGACGCCCTCGGCACACTTCCCCCATCAATGCTCGCGAAGAACGATGGGGCCTCCCCCTCGGGGGTGTTAGTCAGGCACCGGTATCCACAACAGGGCTGTTGCCAGGGGATACGGCGCGGGGATGAGTGATCTCCCAGGGATCCCTGAGATGGCGCAGCTAATGCACTGTTTGGTGGTTGAGGCGCCTTGTAGCGCCTTTGCCATGGGAATGGGCCAGAGAGGGGGAGAGAGAGAAAGGGGAGAGAGAGAAGGCGGCTGACAGAGAGAAAGAGAGAGAGAGGGATGGGCCTGGTCTGTGAGTCAACTGTTCCATCAGGTGAGGGGCAGCAGGGATGATAAAACAAGGGAGCCTGAGGTCTGACTAGAGTTATGTAACCCAACATTGTGTGTGTGTGCTTATGTGTGTGTGTGTGTGCTTGTGGTTTAAGGTGTGTACTGGTTTTGAGGGTGAATAGGTTACTTTTTGAATTCCTGTAAATTTCATTCATGGATGACTGGATGCATTACTGTTACTGGTAGTCTGTGTGTGTGTGTGTGTGTGTGTGTGCATTTAAGAGTTTTCAGTCTGGTTGACAACTTCACATTCCTTTTTGGCGACACTGCTGTGTGAGTACAGCATGAACCACTGGGCAGAGTTTTCTTGTGATACACTACACATGAGTCACTCCAGGATACAGACAGCCATATAAACACAACAATCTCCTCCTCCTTAACAATTAACAAGGGGCCACTGGTGCGATAAGTACATACCAGCACCCAAGACAGGTCCATTAGAGCTTTAGTGATAAGGGTCTTCAAACAGCTCACCACTGTCGACTTAAGAAAGCCAGTGTCTCTAAATGTAGGCTTATGTAGAAAAATCTGAAATTGAAAGTGACAAATGTCTCTTTTGCATGATGTCAGAGTCTGGATCAAACAACCCATCTGCCACTCCCTACCCTTAGCCCATTCTGTTCCTTCATCCATCCTTTCTGGCTTACAAGTCTAGGCCTAGTCGCTTTACCCCCAGAACCTGAGCTGATGTCTAACAACAGGCCAGTGCCCTGGAATAATATAATTCAAATTCACAGGTCATGTATTGTGTATAACTATTATTCAGCCTTTTGACCCCTATGTGAAAGAGCATTACTATTTTGTTTTACTAGGAGTGGTTGACAGAGACTTGGGAGTAAACCTCTACTGTAGAGAGTGTCACACGGCCAGAATCACAGCCAAGCTATACAAGGTATCAGGAATTGGTAGCCGTTTTTTGGGAGGGGAGTGAGGGTCTCCTTTGGCAGCTGTCTGGGCCTGTGCGTCAGAGAGACATGCTCGATGTGATTTATACCGTCCCCACTCCCACCCTCAAACCGCATAAATCACCTAAGACCCCTTATCAGAGCAGGAGGCCCAATAAAACCGCCAACATGTCATGAGGGCCGGGCGGCAGAATCCCACCGCACTCAGGTAGTGGAAAAACAAAGTGAGAACAATTCAAAATATGAGCACTCTTGGCATCATTCCTACCAAACCAAGAAAAGATTCCCGGAGAGCTTTCGAGTCCGCGGGGAAGTGAACGCCAGAGTTATGTGAAGCAAAGAAAAAAAAACTATCAAAGATAGACATGAAAATTGAGAATTATAAAAGAGTAACGGCGCAATCTATCTGCCTCTGAGCAACCTGTGTATAGGCTAGAGCAGATCTGAAGAGCATCCAAGCACCATTCACCAAACAATAGGAGTGAATACTTGGCTCTGTCAAGGCGTCGATCTATTTGTACAATGAATCAACATGGGAACAGTTCCATGAGCGAGAGGAGTTGGCGAAAGGCTTGGGATACGACGGGGGACTTTAAATTTATGTCGCTCATGTATGCTATAAGAGTCAACACAGCAGTGGAGCGGTGTAAATACGGGTTCACACGTATAATGTTCTGTCAACAAGTCTCCCCCGCTTGCCCGAGATTTTTTTGTTGACGTTCAGCTCCCTTCTGAGCATTTCTGAGGGGACTAGACAAGACCTAATGCCTAAAAGTGTCACATTTTACGATCAGTGAAAACGTATGCAAATTTAATTAAATAAATTAGCTGTAAGAGAAGTTGCTAAGAATTCCGAGGTCATCTGAGGGAAAATGTTGCTCGTCTATTAATCCACAGTTACCACAATAAATTAGTACCCTGTCTTCTACGCCTCGATTTCAAAGCGAAAGCCTCGGCCGGAGTTCGCTTTGTAGCTGTGGGAACATCTCCACGGAGGTCACCGCGGGGATCTCAGACCGAACACCTGCCAATAGTCTGTTTTTCCTGGGAACGTTTTTTTTCTGGTCGGGAGTCAGAACATTTCTGAGGTTTGGAACAGTTACACACGTTTCCTGTCCATGTAAAAATAGAAACGTTATACCTTTAACATTAACTGCTGGCACTAGAAAACGGAGCTGAGAAGAAACTATTAGGGGGATACCCTTTTTAATAAGCAGGTGAGTGCGCACTGCTAACTCTTTTTTACTCTTCTAGACTATTCTTTAAGTTCAAAATGCTTTCCACTCTCTTCAAAATACTATGAAGATGAAAAGTAACAGCAATGCAACGACTGAAATATATAATGCCCGGTTAACAAAACGCGCATTCTTCACCCAAATGACAGCATGCCACTCTCTAACCTGTACCACCATCTTTGGCCCCAGAAAATGAGTAGGTAGAATACATAATTTCCTTTACAGTAGGACAAATGTCTAACTTAGTTCAGTCAGACACATGACAAAGCTGTGGTGGGCGTTAAATAGCTGTCCATCAAGTATTTTTCTCTCCAACAGTTGGGTAGGTTACACACTTGTGGCTGCAAGAAGTTTAATTTCCCTGGCAGAAGTCAGTAGAAGTCTGAAAGTGATCGACCAAAAGAAAACATCACACTGCCCCCTTTTGGTAAACATTTGTAATCACATGTTCTCTCAAAATTGGGAAAATACTTTATTGTATGTGATTCAACACTTGAGGCACTTCTTTCATTGGCTTGTAGGATCATTTTGAAATGAATGCAGCACTAAAATATTGTGACGACTGCAAATTACTGTCCCTTAAAATTTTGTTCATTTGTTCTTTCTCTTTTTAGGTACAGGTTTTTCTAAAGCGTCATTAATGTCCTTCAGTTCATCAGACTCTTTTCTCTTCCTGTTGCTTTTGTCACTAAGGTAACCACTGGAGTCACTACCAGGAAGTTCAGTAAGAGGCACAGTCTCATCTCCTCCTATCTCTTGACTCCTATCCTTTTTCTTCTTCTTCTTCTTCTTCTTCTCAACATGACCATTTGAGTTCACATCGTTAAGCTCTGCGTCCACACTGTTGTTAAGTTGACTGTCCTCCATCTCCATAGAGTCCTCATGTGCCTCTCTGTCTTTGGTTTTGTCTTTCTTCTTCTTTTTCTTTTTTGGTTGTACTCCATCAACCCCATCCAGCACAGCCTCAGTGGCGGCACTGTCTACCGGCGTCATGAGCACCGCCATGGTACTGTCTGCGACACCATCAGTTTGCTTCAGCTTCTCCTCAGACCTGCAAAGTAGAACATATTAACTGGCTGCCAGTTTCGGCTGATGCCAAAAACTATTAGCAGATTATGATCAGTTACAGAAGTAGAACACATTTTAGTTTTAGCTCACCAGGTCTTGTCAAGCCTGCCACGAATTAGGAGGACTCCAGCAGCATCGGCATCCAACTGGAACACCTCAAACTCCAAGCTTTCCCCAATGGCCAACCCAGAGTCTCTCCACATCTCTGGGGTCATCTCTTTAGGTTTCAGGATGGAAGCATTGAAACAGCCATGCACCAGGCAACCCACATGCGTAAGGCCTATCTTGTTGATCACTCCCTGTGGAAGAGATGATGAAGAAGGGGTGAATGCGAGACAGCCACTACCTATACTACAAACTATGTTTAGATCTAACTTTTCCGTGCAAATAAAAACTGCATTGTGTGACAGTGCTGCAATATTTCCATGATGAAAATACTGCATTATGCAGTTAAACATAGTATTTTTGTAGTATTTTGATTTAATGCCCTAATTTGTGTCCAAATACTGCATACTGTAAGTATGACAGCAGTAATACTTTACACAAAAATGCTGTTTTGATACAGTACAATGCAAGATTTGTCTGCAAGGGCAGTGACATTTTTGTCAACAAAACTAACTTAATTAATTGTTTTTTCACATATTCACACTGAGACATCCTACCTCAAGCTTTTGTCCTTTCTTGGGTTTAAAGACAACAAAAGAAGCTTCTATGTTCAGGTGAATGTATCCTTGGTCGTCATATATGTCTCCGTGATGTCCCAATAACTTTATGTTGTCATAGGCAAGAGGCACTCCCTTCAAACTGGAAATAAACATATAATAGAAAGAGCGAACTGATCGGGTACGAACACTAATCTCGAAAGAGTGGTAAGTTTCACTAGATCAGAACAAGAGTACAAATCTTTGACAACATCTAGACAATAGTAGGCTATTAACTTGCTATAACTAACTTAACAGCGCATAGGCTATAGCATAACAACGAACACCACTTTTCTGGGTAACTAACTTAAGAGTGGGGACGGTCACTTTTGACAACATCAATTGAATTTAACGTTAGCACTCTGGGGTATGTTTGGCTAACATTGGCAACGTTCTGATTGCTATAGAACTAGCAGAACGGTAGTTGCAATTAAGGCCCACAGTAAACAATAGTCATAGACACTGACATGTCTTCATCTTCATCTTACTTTTCTGAATATTTCAGAAGCTCTGCGTTAAGTTCCTCCTGGATTCCAGCCTTCTTCTTTTTCAAATACATGGGCGGCAGGGCAACGTGTCTTCTATGTGTGTCGAGCACCAAGCATGAATATTTGGTATTAATTAGTTTACATGCATCTGCGAAAGAGGGTATTAGACAGGTAATAACGACTTCATCTTTATCCGCACTAGGTGTAGTGCTCAAAGGAACTGACGGCGTCGATGTAGATATTTCTGTTGACATTTTTGCATGCTTTGGGTCATGTTCCTCATGTTCCAAGTTTGCCATGCTGCCGTAAAGTAGGAAGGAAATCCGAAGTAAGCTGTCGTACAATACGATAGGACACCAATGCGCTGAAACGAGACGAGTACTGCGCCAACATGTGGAATGGAGGGTAATAGAACGTGTTGAAATTTGGGTTTACACATTTAGTTTGAACTCAAATGTAGTTTATGACAACTCGTTAAAAATACGGCAAAGATTAGTTATATTTTGAAAATCAAACTAGATTATAAAATACCAGCTAATATAGTAATAACCTTGCTTGTTCCCAAAAATATACCCCAAATAATCAGGCTCCACCCATCAGTTGCTCGTAAGTGGGGACAAATTTAAGTCCACAATATGACAACAATGTCCAACTTTTTCATGTTGTTTGTTAGTAGTAGTAGTGTTGTCCTCATATCATGATCGTTATATCCAGGCCTTCTGCCATTGCTGATATGCCCTGGCAGGATCTTCAATTCATCTTTATTTTTGTGATCCTAAGGTCATCTTTAGTAATATCTTTGCATCATTACTCTGTCTATAGCCTATGGTGTAATAATTAGCACTACCCTTAGGTAATTTTGTTTTTCAATCACTAGTTTATTTTCAAAGGAGCATTTAACAAAGGTAGGATAATGCAGTTTCTTCCTGACTAACACTAACGGACACTGATCCATCAATGAAAAATAACCACTATTTAGCTGTCACTCTTTTGAATCTTGTGGTAAAGTATCACTGTAGATTGTTCTTTGAAGATGAGTAATCTTGCTGGTTAAACTTAATTGTTTAATGGCATCCTTAACTATTCTATGTTTGATTGACTATTAATGACCCTGTTAAGGGTTTATTTTGTGCCAGTGTCATAAAGTAATTAATGATGGTGATCATGTGAAAAGTATGATGACAAGTAATTTATGTGAATGATAATGAGAAACATGATTCTAATTAAAATCTGTTAAATCTGATCTGCCATTTTATACACACATCTTTTTCATACAGTATATTCTGTTTGAATGCCATTGTCATACATTATAATAATGTTCATGTGCTGATTTATGCCTTAAAGGAGTGTTTTTGGAATGTTATCCGCACGGTTCAGCAGTTTTAGCACCAGTTTCTAAAATTTCCCCTCAACTTTCTTTTCCAATTCCACTGAGGTCTTACTCCCTTCATCTGTGTATATGGCAAAGCAGTTTCAGTTAAAGGTCATCTGGACTGGAGTCGGTCAGTGAGCCTCAGTCAAGTTTGCATGTTTTTGCGGACCAAGTGTTCTTCCTGCCAGTGCCGTGTAGATAAATAATGACATGCACTCTTAGTCAGCGCAAGCCTCCTACTGTTTCTGCTGGCGTGGGCGTCCGCAGCACACAAGATGAAAAAAAAAAAGGAAAAAAATCATGTATGGGCCTCAACTGGGAGTAAATGAGGAAATGGTCCTTTGAGCAGCTTAAGCGGAAATTACTAGAAAAAAAAAACAGTGCTTCAAGCATGTGCTTGTTTTTGTGTGCTGGTCTGAGAGAGAGAGAGAGAGAGAGAGAGAGAGAGAGAGAGAGATACTGTAGATAGATAGAGAGAGAGAGTAAACATTAAATAAACATTCCCATACGCATTTCTGTAATTTTATTTTGTTTTCATATGAAGCCTCTATATAAAAATATTGTAAATTCATAAATGGATTTTTTTCTTCATGTACAAGCATTGTACAATGTGCTGCAAGATTTAGATAAACGCATTCAGTGTTCCGTACAATATCTGGGTAGCTATTTCAGATTCAACATTCCCTTCATCTATGCTCAGGAATTACTGAGAATCAAAGGATCGATGGGAGTGGACATCAGAAATAACATACAAGGAGAGGTAAAGAGAGTTTGAGAGAAGGAGAGAGAGAAAGGGATCCAGGATCTAGATGGATAAATAGAAATAGATAGAGAGAGAGAGGAAGAGAGAGACTGATGGGAGATCGAGTGGTCGACAGAGAAGACGAGAGAGAGAGAGAAGTGAACAATTTGCATGCTTGTATTGTGCTTGATTATGCATTTCATACTGCAACCCAATTGACTGCCCTGGTCAAAGAGGTCTCCAAGCAACAAGATCCCCCTCACCCCAAATAATGGTCCATCTGTTGGCATGGTACTTTTAAGGTCCTGCTAGCATCCTAAAACCTGACACACCACTCTCCAAGACAGCATTGCGAAGGCTGACTGATAGAACTCCTCCACAGATATTGTGCTGCACGCTCACCCCTGATTTTGCAGCCCAGGATGTGTTGAAACACCGTTTTGAAACACTGGTATCACCACGGCGCGACTGCAGTGATGCAACAATAAGTTTGCCACAGTGTTATGGTGACGCACTTCGTCCATTGTAGGAAATCTGGGGGATGCCATTACTGGAGTTGTCTAGGGTCTCCTGCTAAAACAAAGGGAAATGAAACTTTAATACAAGACAGACATATTTACATGTATATATACTGTACCTTGATTCTAGAATGTTGTGCAGTATGACATGATGAGCTAGCTCTGTATTGATATGTTGTTAGTATCGGAGTCTTGCAAACCATGATGAATGATGAATGGACCCACTATGATAAATGGACCCACTGATGTGATTATGAATCATGTATATTACAGGGAATTGCTGACAGATACAAGCTGTGGGACTGAGGAACATAGAAACCCAAATACAATCCCTGACCACATATGGTCATTCATGTTTGGTGATGTCATTATCCTGTCTTCTTATGTTGTAATTGGAGTCAGAGTTTATCAAAAATTCCAAAGGGGCTATATTTGGCTGTCGGCAAAATGTTAACTATGTGTCTTGCAATTCAAGGCAACTAAACATTAAAAATGTGGGTAGTATCATTTACAATTATATGCACACCAGTGATGATCATTTTATAAGGGTTATGTTGACAGACAAGGCAACACAAAGAAAAGTGCATTTTTCAGAAGTGTGCTTAGGGTCCAGAAATGTGCTTTCTGAAGTGCTTTTGTATGTACTGTACTATTTTGGAGCAAATTATTGCATTAACAGAAGGTTTTAAGTATCCTCAAAATGCTTTGCCATATTCTAAAAAAGAGACACTTCATGGCAAGACTTTTTTTCCAAGATACTTTTTGAGACACTTTAATTATATTGTTTAAGCCCTCAAAAATGTATGCTTCAGCTTAAGCATTTGTATTTAAATTCAATGTTGGTGTGTTGTTAGTGCATTAAAAAAAATTATTTGGAAAAACACAAATAAAGAGTGCTTCAAGTGCATGTAAGTAAAGCTCATTATAGGACAAAATGTACTTTCCTTACATTTAGGATATTTTAAATGCGCATATTAAAGTAACATATTAAAGTGCACCTCTTTTCCACTAGGGCATATGAGAGTTTTTTTGTTTCCTTCTGTGGTGGGTTGACGCAGGCATATTGCCAATGCTGTACATCTGCAAAGAGTCTGTAGGGGGTGCAGAGAGAGCCTTCATTTACCCCGTAATGTGTAATTTGACCATCAATGTGACTATGAAACCAGTAAATTGATAAAAAAAAAAAAACGCATAAAAAACTCGCCTAGTTTTCTTTAAAGGTATCAGTATCACACTGAGCTCTGCAGCCTTCAGTGACTCAGTTTCATGGCCAAATAATGGGCATGAATAAACACCTATGCCTTATGCTGAGAAATAGCCTGACATTCATTCTTTTTTGCTGGGTGCTCTAACTAGATGTGTCATTCTCATCTAAAACAGACTTCCACTGTAGATAAGCTTCAAAGCTTTTCTTTTTTTTTAGTTGGATGCAATGTGGTAACTCACACCATACATTTCAACTGCCAATGAGTGCTGTGCTCACACAAGACAGTCGACAAACATTTCTCCCAAGCCAGTAATCCAATCTAGTCTAGTCAGGCTGAGAAGCTGAAGCACTGATTGTAACATTTTGGCGTTATGAGCCTGCTCAAACTGTTTGGCTCAAAACAAACACAATTGAAGAAATGTTATTCATGCTCCCTGGCATCTATACTTAAAGCCATTTAGAGCTTAGACATAGAAGGGCCATGATCCTCTCCAATAGTCAGTGTTACAAAGTGCAACATCAACCACAGTATATAGTATAAGCTAAACAAACAGCTTTATTACTTTATACCCCTTTTTGTCCTCTTGCTTGCATGCCTGCATTACGCCCCATTTGCCCCCCTTGAATGTACTATATTATTCCTGCTTTGTGCCCCTTGCATGTCTGTATGCCCATGTATGCCTGGATCGTGCCCCTTTTTTTCTCCCCTGGCGCCCCAAGCCCCTTAAGCGTGAGAGCTCTCACCTTCTCGGCCATCTCATGCGAGTGATGCAGTGAGTGCTCGCGCTCCAGGAACATCCTCTGCTGCTCGGTGCTGGCCAGCCGACAGGTGAGCCAGGTGCTGAGGGTGCAGCTGCTGATGCCCAGGCAGGCGAGAGACATGGCCGCGACGTGCAGCGATTGCATCGCACCCGGCCGCTTCACCGCCCGCACGAACTGGAAGTTCAGGATGCCGCCGATCAGTCCGCAGATGCAGCAGGCAGAGAACAGGATCATCTGAGGAAGAGGATGTTGTTTTTTTTCAGTGGTGGTTACTCATTTAGTAAGTGGCCAACAGCATGACAGTGTGGGCTTACAGTCTGAAGAAATGAAAACATATACCCTTTGCCCATACTACCACCAGAGTCTGTACACAGTTAGTGCTTCTTGCAGCATGTGGAGTAAATTAATAAAATCAATCAATAAATTAATAAAGTCCATCCACTACCGACCATATTTGATTAAATCTCCCCATGCAATTTTTACCTCCTTATGATCCCTTTTGACTGTGCATACACTTTCCATGTCTTTTCACAGTCATTAAATTTTACAACTTTATGTCAGCACAGTGTGGTCAGCACAGTTACACCATGCACATGTAGAGTTCTTTGATAAGTCTGAATGGCCTCTGAGCAGGAATTGACATTTCACTGTTTTACTCTTTACACATTACTGACATTTACTACATTTATAGCACTTTTAACACACACACACACACTGAATGTTTGCCATCTTCCTTTAGCTGACTGAAATCATCACTGACACTTTTGACCACCTGAACATGGTTGAAGTCGAGAGTTAAATTACACTGATATCAATCTTGTGTGAGGTGATCGGGTGATGATGTTAGTTAGGGCATCGTTTATGAGCAATGTTGCCAGGCAGTGTTGATGAACAATGCCCAGCAGTGAGCACATGAGTGCAGGGCAATAAATAAACAAATATATATATTGATAGGCAGTGCTTTAATCATCAGTGGACAACTTGTCATGTTCATCCAATCAGAGCGCAGTGAATCTATATATGACTGCATAGGAACACAGGTCGCCATCACTTCTATTTGCCCCATATATTGCCCCACCACTTGTAGAGAGGATATAATATACAGGGCCTACAGGAGAAAAACTGAGAGCCATTGGGCTACATCAACAAATGAAATGAGGTGAACGAGAGAGAGAGAGAATGAGACAAGACAGAGAGAGAGAGAGAGAGAAAGGAGTGTCGCTTTTACTCCTTTTTCTGGTGTGCATTAAAATAACATCCCCATGTACTGTACAAGCAGATGTGTGTCTAGAGGCTCGTTGTTGTCTCAATGTGTTAAAAGCCTCAGCCACATCACATTGCATCACCAATCTTTCCAGTGCCTGCCTTTGCACGCCTACACCTTTGCCCACAAATCCAAAATAATGACCAGGTGATGTCCAAGCAGATGCATTATTTCATTATACGTAGGTCCTTGAGACAGAGATTGTCGAAGGCCAAAAGAAATAATGGATATCATGATGGCATCTGCAAATGCGTCCAAATGATATTCCAGACTTGGCTTTAGATGCACATTAGATGTGACATGATTTGGAGCCGTGCTTCCAGTAAATATCGGAGAGATGGCTTGCTAACTACCCCTGTGATGACTGCAGTGCCTGACATGAGGTTTTAAATGAAACTACTGGGTAAACCTGAGGGAATACCAGAGACAGAGCCTCAGTCATTCTCTGCCCCCACAGTGTGGAAACAGCTATGCCAACTGGTTATATGGGCAAATCCAATCTTCATGAATGTGGGAGAGAGTGAGAGAGGGAGAGAGAAATACTGCTAGAAAACAGAATTAAGGAATGAAAGAGAGTGAATGAGTGGTGAGAATGACAGTAGTCAAGTGAAGCAAAATGAAGATAGAGTGAGAGAGTGAGAGTGACTGGATGAGAAGTAGAGAGAGAGGAATCAGTGAGACAGGGAGAGAGAAAGAGAGAGAGAAAGAGAGGGAAATTGGAATAGGCAGATGGAGAGACAGACTGAAGGTGAGAGAGAGATGGAAACAGACAGATGGAGACTAAAGTTGGCAGACAGCAAGAGAGAGATTAACAGAAAGAAGAGGAGAGGGGAGACAGTGGAGGAGTGAGAGAAAGATGGGAGAGAGAGAGAGAGAGAGAGAGAGAGAGGGACAGAGAGAGACAAAGGATGAGGGAGAACGAGAGAGAGGGAGAGAGAGACTGACAGAAAACGAGTAAGTGAGGAGACATCGAATGAGGGAGAGACAGAGAAAAAAAGGAAAAAGGGGGAGAGGGAGGATGAGTGAGAGAGGGAGAGAGAGAGGAAGTCAGCAAAAGGGAGAAGAAGAGAGGTGAAGCAGAATCGTCAGAGCGAGGGGCAAGGAAAATGAATACAGAGACAGACAAACAGAGGGTAAAACCAAAGGGATAGAGAGCAGAAGAGAAAGACAGAGCGAGTGGGAGAGAGAGAGAGAGAGAGAGAGAGAAAGACTCTGAGACTCTGGGAGGGGTGATGGAAGGCTTGCATTCTCTCAGGCCAGGTTTCACTTCACTATTGATTTGTCATTAACACTCTCCCCTGCGTCCCCTCCAGAGCCTCGGCTCAAGCTGCCTAATTGAATCTCCCCGTACAAAGCGCCGGGCCACACTGTCTACTGGAGCTCAATCTAGGAACACCACATTCCCACGCAATATCAAATAAACATCTCAAGCGCTCTCATGCATTCATATTTCCATAAGTATTCACAATGTAATGTCTCTTCATCTTTGAGAGTGACAGATTGGTTCACATTGCATATAACTGTGTGGCTCTGTGTAGTGAGTTCTTTCTTGTGCTCTAAAAACGTTGTGTACAGTTGATTGTGTCCATATATTGATTTGCAGGAGCTTAAAAAAAGCCTCAGTGGTCTTAAAACAGTGCACTGGAAAGTGTGGAGTCATTTGAGTTCACCAACCTGTCAGCTCACCATTCAGACTAGCTGGCATAATATCTATTATGTATTGTGATATGTTAAAAAAGAATGAATCTTTTAATGATTTCTGAATGGGGAAAAAGCTCTTATTAGCGAGACATAACCATATCTGGCACAGCACACTTGTACATCCCCCTCTCTCTCTCATTTAATAATAACACAAAAAAACGTATGTGACACAGATAGACCACTGGAAGCATATAAATACTCGACACATACCCCCCAGGGGATATTTCTAGAACAGTGCATTTTTACTTACAACCAAGCCGGTTCTTTTCTTTGCACACAGCATCCCACACAGTCCACATAGGAGGAACTAGGTGAGAGAACAGAAATAAACAAAAGTTAGTGTGTGTGTGTGTGTGTGCATGTGTTTAACATAGACATAATACGGACCCAGTAGAGCCCTGGCAGGTGTGACAGTGGGAATGAACTGGGTCAATAATTTCTTGTTGTTGCTGTGAAATGTCGACAAAAGAGCAATGTCGATTAACTATCTGGGAAAAATGCAGCTGCTGTATGGTGTCCATACTGACAATATAAATGACCCATTTCTCTTGATAACACAATGACTAGAAGTTCACAAATAACCCGATTGAACACACTTTTACAGGAGAGTTCATTGTTATGTTTGCCACTCCACAGTGCACTGGCACTGCCTCAGTTCTCTGCTCTGTGGGCATCCCATACAATCAAACTGGTAATGGCGATTACTGCACAGTTATAAATATTTGATGACACTTTCTCACTCTATAAAGTGGTCTCATATCTCAAGGCATGTGTTTGCTGCATGGACAAATGCAAAAAGTTTTGTGATGATTGATGTGTTGATCAGTCTTTGGGGAGAGCATTAAAATGTGATTGAATGTGATTCACTCATACAGTGTGTAGTACAGTATCACAGTATGACATAGGCTACAGTATGTCACACTACGGAAAATACTTCTTGATTTCAGTCTTTTCTGCAGTGTGTACGCAGACATTAGGAGGTGCAACATAACTGTGTTGCTTACACTTTGGACTGTAGATAGATAGGCATTTAGCTTCCAAAGGCCTTGCACATCCTTAGGGTCTGATTGAGAAGCTGTGCCAAGGCAGAAAAAGTCATCTGCATGATATGCATGATGTAAACCAACCTAGACTCCAGACTCACCGTGTTTATTTTGGGGGCTTAGACTGAATAGATACCCCGTTAATAAGAGAAAAGAATGTTATTCTACGGACGAAGGAGGGAGATATGTTTGCATTCTGACTGGATCAATGCAGACAAGTGGAATCGAGACAATGAGAGAGCAAGAGGGGAAGGTGCATATGCCAACGGCAATACAGCCATACGGCTGCAGTATAGCTTTAAGGAGAGGATGCAATGCAACAATATGACAAACCAAGAAAAAGCAGACTAAGAGAGAAAGACACCGAACTCTTTAGGCTTCAATTATTTCCGGAGTAACCAACAGTCTAGCGGTAAAGTTCTTTGGATAGCCCATGCATTACCTACTATTTAAATAACTGCTTAATTACAAAGTTAAAACCGAGAAAAGATTTACAATACAAACTATATCCAAATTTACATTGTTATAACAACATGAAGACCCGCACAAGTTCACGTTTTGCTTTTCTCGATTTCAAATAAACTTTCATAAGTGCTACTCCGCTAAAAATATGCTAATATTTTTATAAATTCCAAACTCCTTGAAGGCGCCTTTCTCTATTCGAGTGTGTAGAAATATGAATAGCTATTTCAAACAAACCTCAAAACAAAAACAAAACACAAAACTCAAACATACACACATCCCGCTCCACAGCGGAGACGCATCCCCTTGCTGCGTCTTCTGGTCGGGCCGTACCCGACTTATGCCCACCGCACCCAAGACGATGCTGGAGATACCCAGCCCTATCTCCAACACAGAGAGAACCAACAGACTCCAGATGATCTTCCGGCTGGTACACATCCTCGATCGGACATTGTTCCTGGCTACTGGAAAGAAAACAGGAGGACCCGCTCTTGACCCACCGAGAGCGGTGTCGTTCAATCCATCCTTCGGCCGGAAAATTTTTGCTCAGGTTCTGGAGCGATTCGTCGTTAAAACTTGCGCGCGGCGAGATTTGACTGTTCTCCCCAGAGAGAAAAAGAGTTTGTCTCGTCAGAAGCGAGTGTGAAGACGAGGCACTGGACTTCTCGGCGGCATGAACTGTCAGTGCTCTCCGCCGCTGTCCGCGGTGCTTAAACACGTTAGGTCAGCCCTCCTCGGCGCCCTTCTGCCCTCCCCTTGTCTGCGGTAACACAAGAACTCGTAGTATTTATTCAATCAGCAGATATCCACGCATTTGGCGCATCCGCACTTTTGGAGTTCTGATTCAAAGCAAGAGTGTTTGGTTACTACTCCCATGTGACGTGCCCGCAGTTTGGTACTTTATTCCTGATAGTAATCCCAGACATTCATATCCAGTCTGTGAAAGTAAAAAACAAAGATGATTTTAACTCTTCCGTAAGTCAGTAATATCACTACCTTAATATTGCCGTGCGCATATTGTTAGTAACATAATGCATCTCCCAAGGCTCTGCGTATACAGTCTGAAGTAACTCTCAAGCGGGCTATTGGGCCGGCGCCAGAAGTAGAGATAATGGTGATGTCTCTGGTCTTACTGCGGGTGTCTGTATACACAAGCAACTGTGGCGCGCACACTAGTGAGCATTCACTGGGCTGAACAATTTGCCTGTAAGGAGCCACCGCCTCTATGCGTAACAGGGGGGCTCATGAAACGCTGACTAAGACCACCCCCACCCCCCACCCCCCCCCACTGTCAGTCAATTATGTAACTATATTATCGAGTTGGGGAGAGAGAAAGATGCCCCTTCAGGACACGCAGAGTCCAATTGTTTTCATTGGATATGTACAAGAGTAGGTGCTTCTTGACATAATTAGCCGTTCCAAACAAGAGGAGAGGAAGCAGGATGATGTAAGCAGCTGGTCACCATGTCTGTCCAAGCGATCATGCTGCTCTGTCTATGCCATTGGTTTTTGCTCCAGTGCAATAACTCATATTGACTGTGTTGGGTTCACATATCTACTAGTTATTACCGTCCTGTAAAATTGATTGCACAAACACAACAACTGGTCAGCAAACCACACAGAGAACCCCCGATCTTAACTGAAGTTGTTAAATTGTGAAATATATTGAGGTCATTAAAAAAAAAATTCTGACCTCGTATAGAATACACATTTTCATATATTGTTTCAGATATACAACTTTAATGCATGTCTCATTTGGAGTTTTAGCACCTCCTAAACATCCAGTGCTGTATCATTTGGATGCTTGCAGGCACTGAAAGGGCTTCCTGGTCCTATATTTAGTGCACCATTCAGCGCTGTTATTAGCATGCAATGTTAATTGTTGGTTGGCTTAGATGTTATTTCAAACAGCCCTGAAAAATGGGCAAGGTAGGATGGGATGGGCACTGCTGTCTCAGCAGAAATAGAGTCTAAATCTTCCTGCAATTCTTTTTTTAATACATTGGGAGTTTTCTGCATATTCAGGCCTTCCAAGAATACTAATATTTCTCTCTCATTAAACCAATTTCATGCTTTGTTTAGTGCTGAGCAAGTGCACCTTAACTCATCCTCCCAAACAACTGTGGAGTGAGCAATGCTATATAACACAGGGCTCTGAGTCTGTTATCGACTAGCCTGGTTTTATGATGACGTCAAAAGTCTAGTGATTAACTGAAGCAGAAATTCAGAGTCAGGATGAGAAGTTGTGAGCGATTTCAGCCTTGAGTATGAGTGAGCTGGCAATGTGAGCAGTCAGAGCATACTAGAACATTCCTGAAGATTTTATACACATAGTCTTTTTACACATACACATTGAAGACATGACAACCATGATAGAATATAGAGCTGTCTATCTTGATGTCCACTTTTATCTCCAGTGGACTCTGACGTAATAGTGGGCTTGTCTCTGAGTTAGACTTTGATGGTCTAATGGCCAGGCACCAGCTCTGTAATTCTTTTGGGGTTGCTAGTTGCTGTTCATCTTAAACACTAGATGCTGGCCTATGACTGACAGCGCAAGAAACACCTCATAGATCTGGGCATGAGTGTTTTTTATTTATCTGTCTTTCTTACTTTCACGTCTTACTCATCCACTCATTCAGTCATAAATTCCCTCACTCTTTCACTCGCTCACTCAGTCACCTCACTCACTTACTCACTCTGGGGAGTTCCAAAGGTTAAAGGTCAGACCAGGTGAAAGAGAAAATTCACAAACGATTTTCCATAATCAATATGTTACTACAAGGTCTTAATTAAAAACAAACAAGCAAACAAAACTAGAACTGGTGATGAGCAAAGTCAGATCAGAAATAAACAGTGCCTAATTTATTACATCACATACATATTACATACATTAACCATTTATCATCTTACACACAAGCTCATGAGGTGCGCATCTGTGTTTATTTACTCTACTTTCCAAAGCTTTGTTTTAGTTTGAGTTACATTCTTCCTTCTGTGGTATCCAGATGGATATATATCAGAAATCTGACACCTTTCTAAGGCCACAAACCCTCAGATTAGATTACTGCAGCTGAAGCATCCATGCAAAGAGGGGGATGATGTTTTGGGTTGTATAGTAGTAGTAGTACAAATAGCCTCCACCTCCAGCCCTTAGTCTCAGAGGGCAGGCTGCATGCAGACTGGCCGTAATCTCACAACTGATTCTAATGAGTAGGGGCCACAGGATAAAGCTGAGTCATCACAGTCTCACAGCGTCTCAGTGATGTGTTTCCCTTTTAAAGCAAAGCAGTGGGCAAGTGTGTTTTGCATGGGCATGGGTGCACTGTGTTTGTGTGTGTGTGTGTGTGTGTGGTTGTGTGCATGTGTATGTGTGTGTATGTTTCTTTGTGAGTGTACTGTTGGGGTCTCTGTGTGTGTGTGTGTTTGTTTGTCTGTGTGTGGGTTTGTGAGCACCCATGTGTTTGTTTGTAAGTGTGTGTGTGTGAGTGAGTGTGTTTTGTGTGAGTGTATGTGTGTGTGTGTGTGAGTGTGTGCGTACATGTTTATGTGGAACCCCATGTGTGTGCATGTTTGTGTGCAGCACGTGTGTTCTCCTCATTCACGTTCACTGTGTCCTCAAAAAAAAAATGCTGATTTTGATGGTCAGCTGGAAGACTTGCTGGTGATCGGGGGCCTTTGGAAATAGCTGGCTGGGGAGGCAAGCAGGGCAGTGCTATTTTTAGGAGTCTGCTGCCACTCAATGTTGCGTAATGAGGAGGAAACGACAGGGTTACTTCTCACACGTTGTCACACCAGGGCAGAGTGAAATTAAGCTTCTAGAAAAGTCTTGGCCCTCCTATGTGCTCCTTGCATGGCCTTTTATATTTATATATCTCATAATATTTTTATTATTTTTTAAATATGAACTTTTTTTCAAAGCATGCCTCAAGAAAATGAGCCATCTTTCATCAATCACATCCTACAGTAATTGGCATGATGGGAGAGAAGGAGGATAAGGGAAGGGAGGAGGAGAAAAAGAGAGGGGAATGGAGAGAGGGATGAGAGAAAACGAAGGAGATGATTAGATAGGCTCAATTAAGCAGCCAAAGCATTCCACCTCTCCCCTCCTCTCCTGAATGACAAGTTCTTTGTTTAAACCATTCCAAGTCTAGTTCCCATGTGGTATTCATTTCTATTAGAAATCACACTGTAGTAGAGACAGAGCTAGAAAGAGCGAAACAGACAGAGAGAGAGAGAGAAAAAGGAGAAGATGAGACACGTGGGAGAGAGTCTCTCGAGAGATGTTCACTTCTCCTCTGAGCCTCACTTGCTATTTTTAGTAATCTGTCTGTTTATGTTATTTTTCCCTCTGACCGCCCCCCCCCCCCCCCTCTACCTCCACCTTCACCCCCCTTTCCCCATCTCTGCCAGTCCCTGGGGGGCTGTAACCTTTGCACGAGTGCACGAGTCACCTCAGATCCTGCTGTCTCTGCTGTCACTGCTGTTGTGCCTGCGTCGCATCCGGCCCTTGTGTGGACCACAGTCATCGTGACATCAGGCGCTGAGGCCGCTAGCAGTTCACTTATGTAAACACCGGAGAAAATAATGAATGGAGCACTTGACACACTTGACAGTGGCTTAGTGGCTTACCATCGTCTCTCCGCCTGAGAAAAATTGCTGCGTCCATCCGTGGCTGGTGTTGATCGAAGCCATTAGTGATGATGCGTATGTGTGTGTGTGTATGTGAGTGGATGTGTGCACATGTGTATGCTAATACATATCAGCATGAAAACCTTTGTGGCAGGTGGAAGTGGTCACTCAGTGCCAATCCGTCTGCATTATGTAATTTGAGTGTGTGTGTGTGCGCGCGCGCGTGTGTGTGTGTGTGTGTGTGCTGTCAGGGCCCCGGCTCTCATAAGCATCAAAGGGTGATGATGATGAGCCCACCCAACAAGAGCAGCTGCTGCAGCCACATTCCCTGCAGCCTCACACACTGTGTGTGTGTGTGTGTGTGTGTGTGTGTGTGTGTGTGTGTGTGTGTGTGCGTGTGCGTGTGTGTGTGTGAGTGTACACTCCCAGCAGCCTCATAGACTTGCTTAATAGTCCACAAGGGAGGGCTTTGCTCAACAGGGGCCCTGCCAGTATGTGTGTGAACAAGTGTGTGTGTGTGTGTGTGTGTGTGTGTGTGTGTGTGTGTGCTTACCGTTATACATGAGTGTGAGTGTGAATAATGTTTTGCATGTATTTTCATATGTATTTGTATGGGTGTGTGTGTGTGTGTGCATATTGTGTGTACATTATCTGTTCACAGCCACAACAATGCCTGTGAGACTAAATTAATGCTAAACTGTCACTGATGGAGACCTCCGTGCCTGTTTGAGATGTGTATGTGTGTGTATGTTTCTTTGTGAGTGTACTGTTGATGTCTGTGCGTGTGTGTGAGCGAGTGTGCTTTTGTGTGAGTGTGTCTGTGTGTGTGTGGATGTGTGTGGAATCCCATGTGTGTGCATGTTTGTGTGCAGCAAGTGTGCAGCAGTCCACTATCCCGACGCCCCTCCCTGCTGACTGGACTGAAAATCAATATGGCAGGAGGAGACTCAGGCCCCGTGAAACTAATTTGTTTCATTCATGGCCATTTTTAATAACTTTGACATTTTCATCCTTTGGACTGTGAGAAGTGCAGTAACCATCAGGCTGAAATGTTTTTGGTGGGAGTGTTTCTTGCTCTCACGCAAAAACACATCTGTTAGTGTGTCTGTATAAACACACTCACACACACACATACATACCTATACGCACACATGCAAACAAGCATTCACTCTCTTTCACACACACACACACACATACACACACATACATCTGCGCTGCACAGATTTGACCTGACGTTCAGCTACATATCCCTGCAGTTTTATAATGGACTGCTTCGCCAGCAACATCCAGGGACACCCGGTGCATGCCCTCAGTCATGAGTGACTCACGAATGTTCACAGAAAGACCATGTTAGCGTTAACGTTAGCATTAGCTCAGCGCTCAGCTAAAACAAGCCAGCTGTTAGCACACCGCTCATTAATGTTGAATGAGAAAGACTCGATGAGGGAGCAGATAAGGGAGCACTACCCTCAGCGGGTCGTGCCTTCAGGGGAGGGGACAGCTCTGATATTATGGACATAGGCTACAAACATTGAACATCAAGTCACCCACAACAAGCCATCATCCATTAACGGCTGGACTCCTGAGATGTTGTCTATTGTGCTTGCTCTCTTTTTTCTTTTTCTCTTCATCCTTGTCCTCTTCATCCTTCTCTTCCTCTTCCTCCTCCTCCTCACCCCCCCCCGTCCCCCGTCCCCCGTCCCCCACAACCCACCACACCACACACAAACACACCCCAAAGGCCTTTAAGACACACTGAGTGCAAAGAATGGGGCTCTTTGATTAATCCAGTGTAAATAAAAAAGCACACAGGGTCTTTGAAGAGAGAACGGATTAAAGAGAATGTGCAGATGAAGAGAGAATGATAAAGAGAAGGAGAAGAAGAGAGAAAGAATGACAGAGCAAGAGAGAAATCCTCATGGCCACTTTTTAAAGTCAGCTGTGAGGTGTGCTTAGACGAGAAGCCCCCTGTTGGCCTTGATGGTTTAACACACAGCGGTGATTAGGAAGATGAAGAGTGGAATGGGGGAGGAGTTGGCATTCATCTAACCAGCCCCCCCCCCAAACGTGTAGACAGAGGCTGAGCCCGGAGGAGGATTTCAATTGGTTTGTCCCAAGCAACCCACCAGAGAGGCAGCATGATAATCAGAAACAGGGAGACAGACAGCTTAGGATCGTTACTAACCCTGACCTGCCACAGAGACAGGCACATGGGGAAGGAGTTAGTACTGACTTTTCTCATCTCAGCATCATGTCCTGTGTGTGACTGTGACATTAAGCATCCTCTGGTTATGTTGTGGACTGTATTGTTGGTGTAATGACTACTGCAAGTGTTCCTGCAGGTCTGACTCTACTTGTCAGTAACATGTCAGTAACACGTCAGTAAAGTCTTCTAAGTTAATAACAATGATTAGTAACAGTTCAAAACCATGCAAAGCATATATTTGATAGAGAACAGTGCAAAGACAACAGATCAACTGTTATAGGGAAATATATGCTCATTTGAATATATAACATATTAACATAGCATTTCTTAATCATTTACAACCAGGATGCAATGTACATCTCTTTTAATATTTATATATTTAGCTTTTATCCAAAACAACTTACATTTTGTCAACTATCAATTGTTCAGGGCCAGTCTCCCCTAGAGCAACTTAGAGTCTTGAGAGTGCCTTGCACCTTAACTACTGCGCTACCACCGCCCTGGGGAGTGGAGGCTGAAGAAGTGAGATTCAGGATTCAAGATTCAACTATTCTTCATTCTATCTCATTAAGTGAGTGAAAGACTTGTGTTTTGGTCCAGCTAGAGAGGGAGTGACTGTCTGACAGAGTGAATGAGTAAGTGAGCAACTGAGTTAAGTAAGTGGAGTGAGGGTGTTTTTGTAGATGAAAATTCCAATGTAGCTGTATGGATTGGAGAGTGAGTAGAGTGCGTGACTGAGTGAATGAGTGGGTAGAGTGAGTAAAAGAGTGAGTGAGTGAGTGAGTGTGAGTGAATGAGTAAATGAGCAAGTGAGTAAGTAAAGTGAGTGAGTGAGTGAGTGAGTGAGTGAGTGATAGAGTAAATGAGTGAGTGAATGGGTAGAGCGGAGTGGAGTAAATGAGTAAGTGAGTGAATAAAGTAAGTGAGAGGATGAATGAGTGAGCGAGTGAATGAATGAATGAATGTATGAATGAATGAGTGAGTGAAGGTGTGAGTGTGTGAATGGGTGAGTGTGAGGCATACATTGTAAAGCACTTTGAGTGCTCATAGGAGTAGAATAGCACTATATAAATGCCCCCTTTTTTACTTGACTCTTGGCTGTTTCTCCCTTTCCCTCTCTGTTCTAGAGGGATCCCCCGCACCCTTTGTGAGGTGAGATGAGGAACACCTCACTGTGTTTTGTGAAAAGCTGTTTGTGCCACAGTAAGCCCCCTCCACACACATACACACACACACACACACACACAAACACACACACATCTTTGCCAGGTCAACGTCAGGACAGACTCCTGGAGGCTTGTCAACAGCAATTAGAACGATAGTGGGCATACACACAAGGATGCCAGCTGATGATTCACTATGAGTCATAAACACAGACACACACACACACACACACACACACACACACACACATACATACACACATGTAGAGGCCACTGATGCTCTCTGTACCAACCAAACCCTGTCTCAGTTGCATCCACCCCCATAAAACCAAGCCTCTAGTTCTCCACTCCTCCAGTGCCCTTTCCTACACACACACACACACACACACACACACACACGCCACACCACACTGGCCTCCCCTGAGTCCCGCTCTCTCTTCTCCCGGGAGCATGTGGGAGTTGCTCAACCAGGGAAAAAGCTTTCGCTCTTAACAGTGTCATTCGTGCCTAGTAGCACACAGTCAGTGGATGGAGTGCAGGTCAAGATGACATGCATGCCTGCTTTTCAGGCACATAACACATCATGTACACACACACACACACATGGATTCACATGCCGAAGCACACATGCATACACACACATTAATATTCAGTATACACATAGCCAGAAAGTGCACATATACACACACACATACATACATACATACATACATGCATGCATACACACACACATACATACATACATACATACATACATAGTGTACATGCACAGACACATACACACACACATGCACGGATGAAGTGCAGTATGACTTGGATCAATGGATGGATAAATGGATAGGTGGAAGAATGAATGGATGGAAAGATGTGGTTTAGAGAGAGGCCTCCCATCACCTGAGGCGTTTGCAGAACACTGGTCCATCTGAGCTCACCGATTTCACAGAAAGGAAACACCACACGAGACAATCTGCCATCATCGTGGTCACTGAGACAAAAGCACATTGGCCGCTTGTGGCCAGTCCCCTGGGAATGGAGTGTGTGTGTGAGTGAGTGAGTGAGTGAGTGTGTGTGTGTGTGTGTGTGTGTGTGTGTGTGTGTGTGTGTGCTGTGGGTGGTGGGGGTGTCAGAGAGCAGGAGACATCATATCCCATGATGCACTATGGTGGTGGGGCCCGCTGGCAACCAGCAGCCACAGTCTACCCAGTGAAGGGAGAAGAATGTGTTTTACACGCCACTGGGAAGTCAAAGTCTCAAGGAAGAGGACCTAAGGAATATAGCACAAATGCACATAAACTCTCTCACACTCTCTCTCTCTCTCTCTCTCTCTTTCATACACGCACATACACACATTCACCTGCAAATGTGAAGGAGCCTGTTTTTTGCATTGCACACATTCCATACTACATGTGGCATTGGAGTGCAGATCATTCTCTAGTTCTGTACCTCCTATGTATCAGAGGCAAAGCTCATTTGCTATCTCTAATTTCAACTCTCTCTCTCTCTCTCTCTCTCTGGTCCAGATGGTGGTCCAGCCTGGTTCATGTCAAAATATATCTCATCTCAGGGAAAATAACCTTGGTCATTCATCAGCCATGAAAGGATAAATGATTCCACCCGAC
Source organism: Tenualosa thibaudeaui (assembly GCA_027481765.1). Lineage (NCBI taxonomy): Eukaryota > Metazoa > Chordata > Actinopteri > Clupeiformes > Clupeidae > Tenualosa > Tenualosa thibaudeaui. Next base: position 2,820,290 of record JAIFZK010000011.1, read on the forward strand.
CATTAACAATGGGAGGAAAAAGAGAAATCTCTTTGGCAGAATAACCCAAGCAGGGTAACTGAGAGGAGATTATGTGTATTTTGTGTGTGTGCGTGTTTCTACTTACCTAATCAATCAACTCCCGTTCAGAACATATACACTGTGTCACACCCTCTAACCCCCCACCTCACCCCCTAGTGTGTTGACAAACGAGAGAAAGAAGGAGTTAGTTGATAAAAAAGATGGAAAGAAAGAGTGGAGGAAGGAAAAAGATTCGGTGGAAGGGGCGGGGGGGCAGAAGTATCATCTTACTTTTGAGTTTGATGACTTCGAGAAAGTCACTTAACCTGAGAAGCACGTTACCAAAAGAGAGAGAGAGAGAGAGAAAAAAAAGGCAGAGATGAGGGGGAAAAGGGGGGTAGAGAGAGAGAGTGAGAGAGGAGGAGATGGGCAGTAGAGAAAGACTATGTATGAAAGAGTGAAAGAGACAAAGAGCAAATGACAGACAGAGAGAGAGAAAGAAAGATAGTAAGTAGGGAGGAGAAGAGAAGTAGGGAGATAGAGAGGGTGTGTGTATGAAAGAGTGAAAGAGAGAAAGAAAGCGACAAAGAGAAAGAGGAAGGGGAAAAAAGCATCTTATTCTTGATGATGTTAGCAGAGTGACGGCTGGATCGATGAATGGGATCCTGTGCTCAGATCTCTACAGGGGGAGACAAGCAGCCCTGCAAAATCAATGAGCACTCTGAGTAGAGCACACTGGCACATTTATGGCCCTAAGGCCTTTGGTGGGCGCTCACTGGGACAGCCCTGTCACCCGTGCACAATTACTGTAACAAGACCTTTGACAACACTGGATAAATATACAATTGAAAATCAAGATGGTAATTGCCATTCCATAAAATTAGTTTTGATGTTATTTTGTTTGTTATCATTTTCATTTTTTTAATGAATAATCACTTGTTATTGTTTTGTATTAAATCATATGTTTGTGTGAGTGTACAGTATGTGTGATTTATCTTCTGTGTTGAATTGTTTCTGTGTGTTCATTTAAGGAACCCCTAGAAAAATGAGACGTGTATCTCAAGGGTGTTACACTAATAAACAATTCAAATCAACATTATTTTATCTCACTGACAGCACCAAAGTCAAAGCATGTAAATAGAGCTTGTTAACTGATTGTTGCTTGGCCTGGTGTGGGTTGGGAAGGAACATGTTACAAAGACGCCTCACACATTGAGCATTTACTTCAAGGTCTGTTCCAAACAGACATGCTAATGCTAACATGCTAACAGACATGCAAATTTCTTGTGGAATGGTTTGAATTTTGAGTGAAAAGATACAAAGCTCATGATGTGATGTAATTCACTCACTTTAATTTCAATTTCATTTATAAAAAAAGACACTGTGACTGAGTCTGTCTAGACAGGGCAATGGAAGGCAACACAAGTAGCATGCAAGACACTATGGACAAGAAATTGATAATTGATTTAAAGATGCTTTCACTTTTCAAAGGACATATTACACAAGATATCATATAACCATAGTGATATATGTATATATAACTGTGACTGTATGATTGTCATTTGTGTTACACACTGAAAGATAAATAGAAGTTTGTGCTGTAAAGCATGCAAGGGGTTTGAGTGATGGAGATGTATGTGGATAGACAGCATGCCCCCTGCAGTGGACGGGTGAGGAGTGAGGGCGCAAAGAATGTTTACTCAAGCATCACTCACAACTGTGTGTGTGTGTTTTTACAATCCTGCTATCCTAGTGAATGTGTGTGTGTGTTTGTTTGTTTGTTTGTCTGTGTGTGTGTGTGTGTGTGTGTGTGTGTCCTGCTGTGCTAGTGAATGTGTGTTTGTGTGTGTGTGTTGTCCTGCTGTGCTGGTGAATGTGTGTTTGCGTGTGTGTGAGAGTATTTGCATGTGAGTGCATGTGTGCATGTATCTGTGTGTGTCTATGTGCGTGCTTGTGTGCATGTATATATGTGTGTAGACACAGTGGTGCACGGTGGCCATAAACACCATAAACACATCCGTGCCCATTCGCTGACATGAGTCGAGGGCGACCTTGTCATCAGAGATGTCACGGGGTCTGTCTCTCGGACACACAGACGCTACACGAACACGACACAAGAGGTGTCATGAAACAAGGAATTAAATTATGGCCAAATAAAATGTGTGTGTGTGTGTGTGTGTGTCAGAGTGACTATGGGCATACGTGCATGCAATTGCGTGTCTGTGTGTGCTAGATAGTCTTTTTGCATGTGTGTATGTGTGTGTGTATGTGTGAGAGTTGTGTACTGGCAATGCTAATATGCTGAAACAGGCAGCTGTGATGAGGACTTTATTGAACATTTATGACCTTTACCACCTTGCTGATAACAGGTATCACTGTTACACTGTTACTATTTTCATCACAGGCTCATTTGTGATGGCATGCTTTGTATTGTTCATAAATATTGCTCAAATAACCCAATCAGAGGTTAACTCTGTACTGTTGTTTTTCTAAGTGTTGTATCTTGTGGTCAAGGAGAATGGAACTAAGTCAAGGACAAAGCCCCGCTGTTTTGCCCCACTTCGTCCACTGCTGGGTTGGCAGGACTCGCAGGAACATCCTGGCTGGCTTCAGCAGAAATGTGCAAGCCCCGAAGCCTCTTCACACTGCATGGTCATCAACCCAGACCCAGCCAGCAGTGGAACCACAGCGCCGGGTTCTGGCACTGCTCCCTGGACCCACACAGGGGGCCTGAGTCAAGCAAACAACATCCCACACCAATAGACACATACACACACACACGCACACACACACATACACATGCACGCACAGGCAGGCATAGGCATGCATGCACAGAAACACACAAACACAAACACACACACATGTATGAATTTTGTGAATTTTGAAAGATACACACTTTAACATGCATGCCACTTCAATACTTCCATAAATAAACCTGATATTCACACACACACACACACACACACACACACACATACATCCAAATGGCAAACGCTGGCTAGTTCAGCTAGCGTGGCTACAGCGCCAGTGGATGCTTGTAGGGGGTGACCACCTCAGCATCTCATGCATCTGGTAAGGGCTGGAGCAACAGAGCCCTTAGATGCTGAAAAATAGAGAGTCAGCTCTGCTCCTAAACTCTCCATTGGTGCCGGAGGCTATTTGTCTTTTTCCTAATTATCCAGAGCTAGCCTGTGTCGGTGTGTGTGTGTGTGTGTATGTGTGTGTGTTTTAGCAGTCTATTTTAACTTCTCACTGAGCCTCAGAAGACAATGGGCTATTTGTGTAAAGTCTTGGAAGAACACTGGGTTTCCTAAATGTGTTCCTTGTCAGAGGAAATTGTTTTGGTCAGAAAATTATTTCATTTTGGCATAAACAACAAAACAAGGCATAAACAAAAAAAATCAAAGGAGTTGTTTAACATAGTCAAAGACCACAAGTGAATTATGTGGGATGCAATACACTCATGCTGACAACATAATAATGAACTGCAGTCCAACTGCCACTGAATTTTCCTGTTGAGTCCATAACCTGGATTTCAAAGCACATTAACTTCATCCCTGCACCCAGTTCTTCGCCTCTTGTCACCTCGTTATGTAACACTCCATACGTGGAGTGGGCCGTGTCGTCATGCCAGGCTGCGTCTAGACACACACACACACACACTCTGAGGTTGGCAGGAAGTGGGCACCTAAGGAGAGAGGAGTTTTCACATGACTGACACCACAGAATTGGCAAAGGACAGATGGCAACTATTCACATCTGGTGGATTTTCATTAAACTTAGGACTGCTACCAAGAATAACAAACACTTCAGATGTTAAATAAAACAAAAGACTTCATGTAAACACAGACTTTGAAGAGCTTTCATATTTGCAGTGTTTGGCGATGTGTGTTTTTATCAATAATTAATACATATACATTTGAACACTCTGGAATGGAATGACATTTATGGCACAGTCTATATATTGAAAAGATAGTAGTGCATTGGGCACACAATAATTAGTATTATTTATGTCTTTCCAGAAGTGATTGAGTCAAGAGGGAATGAGATTGTCAATAAACATGACCTGTCCAAATTAATATATGTTTTGGATCGCCATGTCTAAGCGTAATTGCCAAGAGTGGGTGGATTAAAAAAAACTCCAGTTATTTCCATCAGGAATACAATCTGACATTGCAACAGCCACTTAAAATAGATGTCAATATCTAAAAGTGTGCACACACACACACAGACACACACACACACACAAAGTTTGATTTGAGTTTAAGTTTGATTTGAGAGAGTATAATTTATCTCTACTGTCAACGATTGAAAGATTATGAAAGCATGCTGGGGAAAAAAAATCTATCATAAGCCTTATGAAGTCTCACGCATTGATTCCCATAACAAATGCTTGGCTCAAAGACACTAGGCCACAGGGTCCTCCTTTAATTGGCTACAGGGGAAGGCCAGTGCAGACTGGGGGATTGACTCCAGACATTCACCTCCAGGTGGTGCCAGTGCTGAGTCAGATCTAATTGGTGTGGATGTCTAGGGAACTTATGGAGAGGGGTAGTGGGGTAGCAGGAGAAGTTGGGGTCAGAAGATGGTTTGGTAAGTCAGTAGCTGATCTGAAATGATAGTGTTAGTGCAGTGGACCCTTAGGTGTTATCCAATACAGTATTAGATAGATATATCAGACATCCATTAGCTATGAAAAGGGACAAAGTGCTTTTCATGTACCCAGTAACTAAAAACAGACTTCTGATTGTGTCAGAATTAGTACTAGTGTAGAGCAATTCCACATCGTCACATCCGTAATGCCAGTAAGCCATGGTATTGTATCATGTAAATAACTACTCGAAAAGTGAGCGTTTGTTATTTTTGGGTGTTGAGCACATCAAAAAATGACTGATGCCATTTTGAATTAAACTAATGACTGTAGAACTACAATACAAGATGGATCCACTGGTGAAGCACTTTATACGTAAAGTTAGGTGAGGGTCATGATGATAGTATGATATTGACTATAAAATACTGTTAACTGTTAATAAACTGTAGTGCAGTAATTTACTGTCACTGTATTTGTACTGATAGTTGTGTAATCCTATGTTATTCAAATGTTATCCTAACTTTTTTCAAGGGTAAATATCTGGTAAAGAGAAAAATTTTAAAAGTGTCCATTCCAATAGTGCTTGGCTTTCAAAGGAGGTTATTCTTTCAGACTGTGGTTAATGCTGGCCCATTTAACTATCTGCTCAAGGGAGGTCTCCCTTAAAGCATCCAGCCTCTTTAAGCATCACCGCTTTGTCTTTCTGACCTATATGCATTCAACAAGAGGGACCTGCTCCATTCAAGAGCAGAGTAAGCAGGCCAGTAAACGCTCCAATGGTCTTGCCTTGCCTTGCTATTGGTGGCTGAAGTACTCTTAATGAATGTGCCGTGCCGTGCCCATGAAGCATTCAAGCGGCCATCATTAAAACGTTTTTTTTTACAGCTGAAAGCGTCACTCAGCCATCGTCACAGAGAGCGCTTCCAACCTCGGCCTAGAAATTGGTCCAGATCTGCAATCACTCTGACCAGGGGAGTGGGTGGTGTGTGTGTAGATAAATACTGTATTAATCCTGGCAGAAAGTGTGTGTGAGTGTGTGTGTGTGTGTGTGGGTGGGTGGGTGGCAGGAGGAACACTCTCTCTGACCTCTCACTTGAGACCAAAAGGACAGTGGCTTGTCTTTGTGAGTGGAGATATTATGTTGTGTATGGATGCGCTCAGTCTCAGAGTTTGCTAACATACTCAATTTCGATCAGCATTAGGCCTTGGGCTGCACAGGGCTCATCGGGTGAACGGTTATGCAAGGACTTGTTCTGCAATGGGAGACACGATTCTGGACTGTGGGCAGAGTTGCTCACTTTTATGCCTTTATTTGCAGACCAGTGTAGTTTCTCACGCAGCCACTGGTTCAGAACAATGGGTGAGTCTGAACGTAATGAGTTTGAACTCAAGAGGACAGTTGTGAATGACTTGATGGTAATATCACACCACATCAAACCACAGTGACGGTAATATCAAACCAAAAAAAATCAGTCACATTATCACTCCTGATAGTATAATTTGTAGTTTTGGACTGACTAAACTATACACACTTTTAATTCTAAATATTCCAGTTGAAAAAATCCAATCAGTGGTCATGAATTTACATCTGAAAACAAGGCAACCACACGGGTGACACGATTCTCCAAAAAACGGTGCAGTAGTGTTCCGTGCAGTAGAGAAAGACTTTCACAGACTTGTTGTAAGTATTACAGTAAACACAAGTTTATTTCATCAGCTCTCCCTGAGCTCAGGAGCGCGTCACAGACCCCTCAGAGGAGGCCTGCCTAAAGGCTGCTGTCTGTGGTATGGGAACAGGCTGACAGGCAGGCGTGCAGGCGGATGGCAAGCTGGCTGTCCACCTTTAATCCCACTGGTGTACCTCTGTGGCTTTGTTTCCTGATTTCTGATTTCTTCACACTGCTGTTTGTGTGTGTGTGTGTGTGTGTGTGTGTGTGTGTGTGTGTGTGTGTGTGTGTGTGTGGGTGGGTGGGTGTGCGTATGTTTTTAGCCTTGCCATAGTGCAAAAGTGGTGGACAAAGCCAAAATGACTCACAAGTCTACTACCAAAACATTGTTTGGTATTATGCTATATTTATGTGTTAGAAATATTGTCTGGTGTTGTGCTTTATTTATGTGCTGTAACTATTGTGTTATTGTGTTGTACTGAACCCCCATAGGGGATAAAGAGGAGTAAGTAAGTAATTGTGCTATATATGTACAAGTACATGCGTAGGTTTTGTGTGTGTGTGAAAAAGGGAAATTTTTGTTTATGGCAGTGTGTGTTCTGCTTGTGTGTTTCCAAGTGTGTGTGTGTGTGTGTGTGTGTGTGTATGTGTATGTGTATGAGTCCATATGCATGTAAATCTGCTGAATGCTGAGTGTTTGTCTGTGTGTGTGTGTGTGTGTATGTGTGCGTGCGTGTGTGTGTGCGTGTGTGTGTGTGTGCGAGCGCGTGTGTGTGCACGTATGCATGTCTGTGAGGCTGTGTACCCATGTCCATCAAGGGCGTGTGAGAGCATTCCAGCTGGGTCCCTCTGCATGACGTCCCACATTAATCGCTAAAACACGATCCCTCATTTAAACTCTTTGAATGTGAGTCAGAAATAAAATGAGCTGTGGCCCTGCTGTGACTCTGAAGGCTGCCCCCCCAAAGGCTGCCTTTGAACTGCCACCAAACCCACAGTGTGCTAAATCAGTATAATTGGCCCTGATTATAATGGCAATTAATGGAATCAGGTGCTTGAGAAGCCTCAATTTAGAGCGATCTTTAGAGGGTCATTAATGGAACCTCCGCGGTGCGTGTTCAGAGTTGAGGAAATAATGCACGCCAACAAAAGTCCACAGCCCAGTGCCACGTTCTGAGTCTAGATAAAAAAATAGTTAAATAGTGACGGCAGCCTTATCCGCATGGCTTTAACCACCCTTAATTAAAAATCCATTTGACTTGGAAGTGTAGAGTACATAGCTGTGTTCAGGTGTAGCCATAGAAGTTTATTAAATATACTAGACAAGAATTTATGCTGTTTTCAGGCAACATTACCAGCTTCGTAGTAACTTTGATGGCTCATTATAGTCAGTGAATGAAGGCCCTCTTGGATCCACCTTCGGCTTCACTGCAGATTTACAGTGCTTGCAAGAGGACAGCAGCACCCCGATGTGGAACGAAACCGAAACTGTCTCATGTATGAGCCTTATGAAATAATGTTTATTACTTTGTCAGTCAACATAACTCTACAAAATGAATCATCACTGTTTCCTATTCTTTGGTTTGCAAACAAATCCATATACATTGGTTTGTGTAAGTCACAAAAAGATTGACGCCTGTAGGGGCATGCCTTAAAAATGAAACAGCACTGGACAGATGAGATGATAGAGTTGGCTGATATTTTGATATATTTGACCAGGGGTAAGATTTCACCAGAAATGGAATTTTCACTGAGGAAGGAGTCATGTTGGTTAATGGGCCCATTCAAATCCATGGCACAGGGTTTATCTTAATGAGCCACTGTTTTTCATTGTGTGTGTGTGTGTGTGTGTGTGTGTGTGTGTGTGTGTGTGTGTCCCATACTTCTCCTGTCTTCCTCTTTCACATATATTTCAGGATTTGTTCATTCACTGAGTCATGCAGATTCACAGAGATGCTGTAAACTTCCGTCCTATTGACAGCAATACAAATTCATCTGTGTAATCAATATGGGTCTCACAGGAGGCAAATTATACTGCGGACCTGCAAAAGCTGCATCTTTCACTTTTACTGCCTTCACTTCTCAATGGTTTTCCCAATAACAGATCAGAACTGATTGTACCACACACACACACACACACACGAATCAGTTGTTAAGGGCTTATAAGCTCTATTGCTGTGAAGTGTGAAGTGTATCACTCCAAGATTGCAGCTTCATAAAAACTCATAGTCATTTCAGTGCACTGCTGTGCTCCAAACTAAGCAGGGAAACTCTGACCATATGTTTTGCGGTGCACACATTTGCTTTGTGCCTTTGACTGAAATGCTTACATCTGTCCCTTCAGGTCATGAGGAAATAACTTTTGCCCCAGTGGGAATTGCCTCTACCTCCCTTTTAATCACCACCATACACTTACACACACACACACACACACACACACTCCCCTGGCTGTTGTTGTTTTGTTACCGTGTGATTCCTGAGAGGCTGGGATGTTTAATGCATGAAATGTGCTTTAATAATTGAGGTTCAGGAATCTTTTGGCACAACATTCACCTGCACCCCAGCCTAAGCAGCAGAGCCATCCTCCATCTGTCAGTGTGGGTGGAACGAAAAGGGATAAGTCAGTGGAGATGGCTGCATAGAATCAGACAGGTGTGTGTGTGTGTGTGTGTGTGTGTGTGTGCGCTTCATATCCGCACCATCTGATTGCTTGATGTAGGGGGAATCAAGTTCAAGCTTGATCTGTAAAGCGCATTTAGACATATTCATATATTATGGCACCACATACAGTTTATTTTCTGTGATTGATTGTGTGTGTGTGTGTGTGTGTGTGTGAGCTGAGACAAATAACAAAGGCAGATACCATTTCCATGATGACCAAGGATCACACAACATGTGTGTGTGTATTTGTACACAATCTAGTGACCAGTGGAGAGCTCTGATGTGTGTGGAGCGGCCCAGAACAGAGGGCAGAGTGATGGGCTGTTTCCACTCTGCTGAGCGCCATCTCCTCTCATCCCTCAGGCTGCCTCTAGCCACCACTGCCTCGACTTTCTGTTCACTGTGTGTGTGTGTGTGTGTGTGTGTGTGTGTGTGTGTGTGTGTGTGTGTGTGTGTATCCTCTCTGGGACATCCCACTCTGGTGTCCAATCAGAGCCCTCAGACCCTCGCTGCATCTCTCTCACTTTCTCTTTCACAATCTCTCTTTCTCTTGATCATTTTTTTACCAGTGTTTCTCCCTCTGCCCCCCTCTCCCTCTCTCTCTGTATCCCTTTCTATCTCTTGCTCTGCCTTTTCCTGGTCAAATATCTCAAGTGACATCTGCTGTGTCAGGGCCTCACGTGCACTAAGTAAACAACGGGCCTCATGAAGAATTCATCAGCGTGCAGATAGCAAACCATCAGACTCACACCCCCCACAGAGCCCACCAAGCAGGGATGGATCTGTCCACCAGGGAGATTTGTGGATCAAATGGGGGGGGGGGGTGTAAGATTGAAGCAGATTGAAGTATCTATTCAGAGGAATGAAACTTCTAGTAAGATATGCCGGGTTACAGTTGGATAAAGTTCTCTGCTTCAATGGAAAAGCTAACTTTGTGAGTTTTTAATCTCTGAATGTTTTTTTAAATGTTGATTAGTTTATCTTCTTATGTTATTCTAAACTCACACTATGTTAAACTATACTATACTATACTAAACTATCCTATACTATACTACACTACTGTCCATGTTCCACAGTGGGTATCAGTGCATTATAAATGTGGTCTTTGGCTTTAAGATTCCCATGGTGGCTGTACAGGACAGTTCACCATTATTCTGAAGGCCATTAGTCAGAATGGATGACTTTCCAATCATACCACAACCCCTATTATTAGTCAAAGAAGGGACTAATGAACAAGCCATCAATAGATAATGTCCACGGAAGTGTGTGACTGCTTGTAATGCCCTGGCACAGAGCCAATAAGACTGAATTTTTGTTGACAAATGATGCCAGTTACTTTCCTCAACAAGAGATCCTTTAAGACAAGCATGTATGATGAATGAATTGCATTATGTTTGAATACACAGCTTTATGTAAGGCTGAGGGAATACACTGTATATTAACGCTTTTCCGTTAACTTTTTTTTTTAACGGTTGCCAGGAATGTGCTGTAGTCAGTGTAAGGTGTGGGCCTCATAGTCTGAATCCCAATACCACCCCCCCCCCACCTCGAAACCCTAAGTCCTGAACCCTCAAAGACCTAACTGGGATGAATCAACTTCATTCTTGATAGTTAAATCTTTCAGGGATCAGGGCTTAGGGTTGGGGGGGGGGGGGGGATTGGGGCTATTGGGATTCAGCCTATGAGGCACACACCGTACACTGACTACAGTGGGGGGTACTGGGATTCAGACATAGTCTCAATAAATAAATGAGTTGCCTTTGAATGATCAAACTGGCCTTTGAGGATCCCGGCAGCAGCATACGCCGCCTTGAACATCATTTCCTCTCGATGCGCAGCCAGCACACTGTCCTGCCATGGCCCCTGCAGCCTCAGTGACATTCAGACCATACATTACTTTTTAATGTCTGACTTGACAGGGTGGCATGGACTGCCTGGGCCACGAGTGGCAGCCATAGCCCCAGGGCACAGGCAGCTGCATTCACTATACCAGCCCCAGTTTGCTGTCACTGCAGTTCACAGCTGCCAGTCTGACACAGACCTCTGTCCATCCGTCCATTTTTGCCTCTCATGACACCAACTAACTCCCCTCTCCCCTGGCCTGTGCTCGATGGCACCTGAAATTGTCAACGACAGCAAGTCCTTACTTAGCTGATAGTACTTGGGCGGAGAACTTCTGTGGCTCAGTATAAAAAAGGGGGAGAAAAGCCAAAAATAAATGCGCTCTGGGAGAACAAAACATGCAGTAATGAGACCACTACTGCAGTGTAATATTTCATCAGGCAAGGGGGGAAAGACAGTGAAGAATTTTGTGCGTTTCAGTAGTATTTGTCCACAAGATGGCGCCAACATGAGATGACTCTCTACTGTTAACTAGGAGCATTGAATGGGCCCATTCACCAACCGTACTGCTTGTGGTTGCATAGTGAAAATGTAAACGATGACATCATCGCCCCCCCAACACACACACACACACACACACACACACACACACACAGTTGATGGCGGGTCAACGGCAGTATTTCTCAATTTATAGTGTAGTATGACTTCACGATGAATAAGGGGGAACAATAACGTAGCTGCACATTTCGTCAGATTAGGCCAAGGTCAGCCACTGTTTTAAGAGGGCAGGAAATCCCACTGATTATCAATAAACCTCCACACGCGCTTTGACATTTACAAGTTCTTCGCTGTAGTCTCGGACATTACAATAATAAAGGACTCTTAAACGTCTAATGTAGGCTATTTGTAAACTACTGACAATTACACCTGAGTCGTTTAGAGTCCTCCAGCAGTGTCATTCTGACAAGCGCACCCACTATCGACGCGAACGTCAGCCTCAGCGATAACAGAACTTAAATGACTTCCATTCCTGGACCATCTCCCTTTTCTCGGCAGTGGATAAAAGAGTGGCTTTAGAATGGCATGTGGTGTGGTCTGTGCTTTGCGTTTTTTGCAGATTAGGAAAGTCCCACGAATTCCTGAGGCAGAGAGTTCAACGAGCAAGGAAAAAGCGAAATCCCCGAGACTCCCACATACGTCACGGTCAGAGCAAGTTGCACAGTGTTTTGATTTTGCCATTGCTAAAACAGAGCCCACTTTCTTCGCACAGTGGAAAGGGACTTTGGCGAAATCACTTATAAATCATTATTTAGTCAGGGTAATTGCTAACGCGTGTGATATGTGTGCCTGTTCGAACGAGCAGGAACTGGTAAGGGGAAAGGGTAAATCCTTGAAACCATCAAAAGATTGGCGACTGGCACGCTTGGTCAGAATCACAAACAAACGAAGAAGATGACTCAAGGAGCAAAAGATGATGAAATATATGCTGCGTTAACAATGATACAATCACTGAATGGGGCTGGTCTTTCCTCCAAGAGAGGTTATGCTCGGGTTACATCTGTGAAAATGCGATCCTGCTCAAAGATATTACTTTTTAACCTTTATTTTGGCATTTGGGAGCCTGAGAGCTCCTCCGTGGTCCCAGCAGACGTCGCGAGACACTCAGGCGTAACGACCAGATGTGCAGGCAAGAGAGCCACCTACAGGGGAAGGGCCTTAATTTCTCCGAAGGCTTTTCTGGGAGGACCGCCACATGTTCTAAAAAGAGAGCACGCCATCGATTGCTAATAATTTCATTGCTCGACTTTTTGGTGCCGTCAGTGTAATTAGTGATTCATCAGTAAGCTTTCTCAAATCAGCACACAGCTGAATTGAGGTTGATTTTGGCAAAGTAGATCACAGACTGGGACAAGGGCGCACCTATAATAACATTTCTGGTGCGAGATTCTTCCGTTAAAAAAAAACAAAAAACGGGGGGGAACTTCCTATAATAGCCTATAATAGCATTCAGGGAATATCTTATATGTTTTAGGATATGTTGTGGTATTCATGTGCACCAAGCTGGATTGCAGTTTTATTTTTTATTTTTGTGAATGGACATATTTAAGACATAGACCGGAAAATGAATAATGTAGTCATTTGGGTGATAAATTATAAACTCCAAATCCAAATATAATGATCCTGATCCTAATACCTGATGAGATTTATTTGTTAGGAAATCTGTGCTGAATAGCTTTATAAAATCCAGTTATAACATTTCACCTGTAATACAATCAACACTGGGATACTTCTAGTTCCATAGGATGACTTTCTCTCCTAAACTCCTAAATGTGCCATTATACTTCCCACTAGACAAGACAAGAATTGTCTTTTGGTGATTTTATAAGGCAGTATGACAAGCACTGTCACATTTCCTCCTGGAGTGATAAATACTCCATCTTATTTTCATAGTAACCTCGGTAGCTTAGGTGTACGTTAGTAATGCTTCATGTGGTTACAACCATGCTTTTTGCTTACACAACTGAAAAAACAACCGGTGCCAATAAAAACATTGGACCTTACAGGCAGTGAGTTCGCCAGGCTTGTGACTCAAATTCCCACTCAAGAAAGTCTGTCTGGTTTCATGGGAATCACTATCTAGGGATTTGGTGTCCTTGAACACATTGTGTTAGGTGCTTTTAGTATCTCTATGATGATTGTTACTGGCTCTGGCCATGTAGGAATTACAGTAAGGTGGTAGGACAAACAGGATATCTTACACGTGCTGCATTTTGTTTAATTCCAAGCTTAGTGAGAGACGAAGTTCAAAGATGAGTTCTGTGGAAAAAAGGGAGGGAAAAAAAGGGAGTTCAAAGCCATGCTGCTTCCTCCATCTGGTACCGTATCTCACCTTTGACAGGAGTCCCTGCATGAAAAGATTCTAAGGAGAAATAAACGGGTGTGCTTTCCCTCCAGATACTGGCCAGTGCAAGGACATAGCAAGTCCAACCACATGCAACACAACACCACACATGTAATATTCATGCGGCCACAATGTCGTAAGAGACATGGATTCCGACTCCTACACTGTGAAAAAGCCACACACTTCCCTTTCTAAATAACATTTTCGTATGTTTCCCAGGGCTGGAAGTGCCTGACCACTAATGACTGTGGTGGCCTGGACAAGGCAGGGTGGATTCAGTCATGCTAAGGTAACTGTGCTGTTTTGGGCTGTGCTCGTTGCCTGAAGGTATTGTTTGGCCACAGTCTTGACATACCACTATGTTATTGAGGTGGATGCCTCTACGGTAGCTCCCTCTCAGGGCAAGCGAGTGGTTATGACAAGGTCACTGGACGTATTCTGGAAAACCAGAATTTACAGTAAGTACACAGTCTCTAATTACTCCTGGTATTGTTCCTGACAGAATACAACTGACTTGTGATTACGCAGTTTGCAGGAATGAAGCTAACCAGCAACATTTCACTTTCTGCCTTATTGTCATCATGAGTAAAGAATTATCATTGCGTTTCCACCCCAACCCTAAACAAATGGCACTCTTTTGAAATCTTTCCTGAGAGAAATTAAAGCCCTGATCATGGATGCATTTGTTTTAGTGACAGAGGGAACTTTAAAAATGGCATGGATGTACCCCAATGTGGTAGCCTACAACTCAGGCAAGATGGAGTGTGGGTCTGGATTCAACTCATTCACTTCCCATTCCAAAGGGCGTTTCCACCTTGGAAATTGAAGTTAAATTGGAGCGTTTAACTCTTACCAAATTGCAGACAACATAGCCCTTTTATAAACAAAGGTTTAAAATGCAGTTGTTTACTCAATTTGAAGGAAAATACACAGCCGTTTGGTTAAACGGAGACACCATCATTGTTTTTTTTTTTTGTGTGTGTGTGTGTGTGTGTTGACTGCACTGGCCTGTCTGACATCAACTCCACACAGACTGGCAGAGCAAATTCAAATTTGTCATCAGGTTCGTTTGTGGTTTACCCAGGCTACAAACATCGTCAAATTCTGGGCTGGCTTTGCCAGTTGTCTACTAATTACTGCGTGCTGTGGCTCCAAAAGGCATTTCCTCTGGCCCCCAATACTGGCTTCATTTCTACAGAGTAGAAAATACAGTATGTGCACCAAATGACTCCACTGATTGACAGCACTGATCTGAGCCACATCAGGATTCTGCACTGCAGTTCCTCTCACAAGTCAACAGGTATCTAGAAAGAGCCAAAGCCATACAGTGGGACAGGGGCACTATTAGAGGCAATCGTTTAGACTGCCTGCCCAAAGCTGACTTTTAGGACATACCTAATTGTATCTATCTTGAATTTCTGGTAGTCTGAACAGCAGAAACCCACATGAAATGCGTTTATTCCAAGTCTGATGTAACCCACATACAAAGGTGGTTTCACAGGCATTTTTAATCGGATTTGTCTCGGTGTGAACAGTCTATCCACTTGAATGGGATTTCAGCCTGCCTTTTTCGACATTTGCAACTCAACACAAACAAAATTACGAAATGAAATTTAGAGGGATGGAGGTTTTTGCTCCATGACAACTCTTCTTTTTAAATATATTGCATACCATAACTACTTGTCAGTATGCAACATGGGGTCACCATAAGCAGAGACAGTTAAATAGGAGGAGACAGATCAAGTAAAAAGTCCTCCCGTAGAAATGAATTACAGTCATTTGTAACGTAAAGATGGTGGAGTTGAGAAACTGGAAGTCCTGCCCTGCAGGGAAAGTAGTCGATTGCATTATTGGACACGGTATGACTGAGAAAAAAACAAAATAAAAAAACATAAAAAACACAAAGGAAAAAGGCTTCATCAATATGATGAGTTGTTTTCTGTCGGAGTATATTTTTTCTCATAAAGATACCAATCTGATTGATGTAAAAAAAAAAAAGTATGACTGACGGTTAACATTTTGTTTACTACCTTCGACACCATGGTGATAGCCATGGTGTGAATGTTGGCACAGGCCTAGTGTGCAAATTGTCATTTTAAATGATGCCTTTTTAGCTTTATTTGAGCAATCTACAGGTAGATATTGACATTGTTCAATTCAAATTTAATCAAGGATTCACACAATCCACTTTTTAAGTCAGCACGACTCGCTGATCTGGAGTTTTGGATAGCTCCCTATTTATTTTGATAGGGCCTGGTCTTGTCAATCAAAAATAGCTGCCTGAGGCCATTCCAAGATGGAAGTTGAGAGAAGGGACTTGCCTTAGAAGGACTTTGCCATAACCTGCAAATGATCTGGAATGTTACCTCGTGCATTTGAGAGCGACATCAGTGAAAGTTTTCAACCATGCGCCAGTTCCAGTACCCCTGCTGCACTGCAATCCACAGACGTAAAGCAGAGTGTTCTACCATCTCTGATACTTTATTTTGATATGTAGTACTGCGCTGCAGCCCCACCTAACCATTTGAGAAAGAAACAAACCTTGTTCTACCCTCCACGGTTTGTTTATTATTTCTGGGTATGATGCATTGGGGTACCATAGTAACCAATGTGGATAGAAGAAATGAAACACGGACACACAGATCGGAGCAGTTTTATAATGCAATGGGAACAGTCAATCAGAAAGATCAGACTTTGATCGGATAGACAAACAAACAAACAAAAAAGAAAACAGATTTGGACTGCAGTCTGAACATAGCCCAGATCAAGTCAAGAAATTTAGGACTCCAGGGGCCAACCAAGAACCAAGTAGCCAATCAAGGATCAAGACAGCTTGTAGCAGTCTCAAATGCGGCAGCATCCAGATGTTGTACCCAGGATCTGTAAAGGAACCCTTCACTTGAACATAGAGCAAAATGACAAACATCTTTGGGGGGGGGGGGCACCTTCATAGTGCCAAAGATTCCAGGCACCACCCCTGGGCACAGGATCATCTGTTGGAATCAAAGTGCTAAAAATAGTAAGGTCAAGGGGTCACATACTGCTGCTAGTGACTGATAAAACTATGTGCCTTTCGTACCACGCCCTGCACTGCCTCAAATGAAGCATTTGGATGTAATTGTGTGTGACCTCCACACATCCGCCCTCCCACTCCTATGCTGTTTAACCAGGTCCTCCCAAAGCTAATGGGAAAGTTATAGCAGGTCACTGAACTCCCTTAAGTGTACAGGCTATGCTAACAACATTGTGTCCCTTCAGACCTTTTTATATTCACAGTACAGTCTGAAAATTACAACGTGGCAGTTCCCATGCTGGAAGGTGTTCAGTGGAGGAGGAATAGTCATTATGGATGTAACCCAAGGGTACGCATTTTACACGACAACCAGCCTCTGCGTTTTTTTTTTATGTAATTTTTTTAAAGTTTTTTTTTTTTGCCTGAGGTCAGGCGATTAAGTGATTATGGCAAGACTGCATAGTAGGGTGAAGGGTTTACCACTAATCGTCCATGTGAATGACAAAGCACTATGTGCTGTGTTGCACCAGGGACCAATGGGGATGGAGAGGAGATGATGGTGTGGTCTCAGATTCCCTTACTGACAACAAAGGAAGTTTTCCAGCTGTGAATATGAGAGTGTGTGTAGTGTGTGTGTGTGTGTCTGTGTTTGTGTGGTTTTCATTTGCTTGCAACTAGAACCCAAATTTGTCATGTTCATGGTGAAGAAGGAAGCCAGTGGTTTTTCTGGACTGTACTTTGTGCATTTACAAAGCTCTGAAATGTGTGTGAATATGTGGGCTAGCGTGTGTTTATGTTTTGTGTGTGTGTATGTGTGTCTGTATGCATGCCTGTGTATTTGTTTGGGATATGTGTGTGTGTGTGTGTTGGTATGCATGCCTGTGTGTTTGTATTTTTGTTTGAGATATGTGTGTGTGTATATACATGTGCGTGTGAGATCATGTCTGTGTGTGTGTGTGTTGCTTGGAGCTTCTTATGAGGGTAATAAAACACCATACATGAGAATTTATTCAGGTCACTGTGTGGGTTGGTTCCATCGTGGGGCTATATTAAGCAGGAGGGGTTTCACAGTGATAGACTCGAAACATTATACTACAAGGGGAAATTCTGTGCTCCTTGTAGCAAACTGATGGCTTATTTTTCACAGATGGTTATCCCCAGATGCCCTGCGCATAGCACCCAAGCAGTCCAACTCACAAGAAGCAAGACACTAATGCAAAATCCACGCTAACCCCAACACACACACACACATTATTTATAGCTAATTCAGTTATAGTAAGGTTCGCACCATGTTCACACTCTGTATGCACTGTCTGTGGGTGGGGAGTTTATGAACCCAGAAACTGATTTAGTGATCAGGGCATTGACATTTAAAGGTGAACTTCCTTCAGTGAGTTATTATCTGGTTTATCATCTGCTCCAGTGAACAGGTAGTTCTCAGGACTAGAACATTTTGCTCTCTCTTACTGTACACTGTTGAACAAATCAGAGTGACCCGACAGCATGTGAAAGCAAGGAAAGTCTTAAAAATCAAGCTTGAATCCAAGAACTGTACAGTCTGACCTCTGTTCACCTATACTGATATATTCACATCAATTTCAACATGGCTTTCCTAAATCTAACATTTCCAGCATAGTGGCTGTCTGGATGCTATCTTGAATTTACCCTGCTAGATTCAAAGCTCGCCCACACAATGTTAACATGCTGATGTGTTTCTTTTTTATCGATAACAAAAAGCTATCCTGATCACAATGCTTTTGTTTCTAAGCCATCGGCCTCTCCCACTCTAAGGCACTATGGACCAGAAAAATAATGAAAAACATACCAGCTGGTTGCATGGCACCGAAACATCACATATATGTGTTAGTCCTTCCTAACTTGGACCTTGGCTGCTGTTGCTTTGGTCAGCAACAAACAGCTGTCAGGGTGGGACAACTGTGACATCATTCAGAACTCCATGTTGGTCATTGACCTACTAGCTTGATCACTCTGACAGAGCATCATGACATGGGTAATGCTGATCATTTACAGGGTGAACCCCCTACTATCCTGAAAAAAATCAGGCACTTCATAAACAATTACAGGTGCATTTACATCGCTGTCCTTTGCTTTGTTCTGCGTGCTCTGATCTATAATGAACATCTGTCAGGGTGTGATGTCAGTGACATCATCCTACGTTATCTTCTATGGGCGTGTCTCTTTCACAAGTGACCTTTGTCCTCTGCTGTATCAAATACACACAGCTGGCCACATGCAGGGACTCAAACGCCCACTGCGCACAATTGCACAAATCTTCCTCTATCCTTCCTTCCTTTCTTCCCTCCCTCACTCACTCACTCTCACTTTCTCTCTTACTCCCTCTCTATCTCTCCATCTCTCCAAATTGTGTATTTATTGTCATAACACTTTACTGGCATGAAATGCTAGTTCTGTTCAAGCCAAAGTACACCATATAAAAGAAGGCAACAAGACCTCCAGATTAGTGAGCAATAAGGTGTGTTGTTGTTATCTCTGAAGTAAAGAAAACATTTTTGGTGCAAATCAATTAAGGCAATATTTGTATTTATATTTCATTTGAGTGAGGAAGCCCCGCAGTGTTGAGATAATCTTGTTTCACAGGAAGCCCTGGCTGAAAGGGCAGGCATACAAGAGAAAATCTTCAAAATAAACAAATCTCTCCTCTCTCACACTCAAGATCTCTCTTTCCCTCATGCACACACACAGTGTTTTTGGGAGCCCTTGAGGGGATCTCACAGAATAGGCAAACTTTAGTGTGATTGCTTGGACTCCATCCAATCGTAGCCCATTTGTGTGTTTTGTGCTGGGGGGTGGAGACGGACAGAGGGAGAGAGACAAAGAGAAAGTGAGGAACACAGAGAGAGAGAGAGAGAGAGAGACACTGAAAACGAGAGCCACAAGCAAAGAAGTGTGAAGAGTGACGGAGAAGAATTGGACTAGCAGTGAAGAAAATGGACTAGCAGTGAAAAAGAGCAAGAGACTCAGAGACAAAAATAGACATGAAGATAGAGTTGTGGAACAGTAGCGAGAGAGAGAGAGAGAGAGAGAGAGAGAGAGAGAAAAGGTGACTGTGAGAGGAAGAGAGACGAGCAAACATAACAGAGAGATATATGGACCACGGTAGACAGAGAATGAGCATGACAGAAAAAGATGTAGACCATGACAGACCTAGAGAGAGAGAAATAGAGAGATTTAGACCATGACAGACCTAGAGAGAGAGAAATAGAGATGTAGACCATGACAGACACACAGTAGTTGCGCGTGTGTGTATGTGTGTGTGTGAGAGAGAGAGAGAAGTGGATCATGTGTGGTATGTGAATGTGAGAGAGAAAGAGAGACATGTAGACCATGTGTGGAATGTGTGTGTGTGTGCGTGAGAGAGAGAGATAGAGAGAGAGCTGTAGACCATGTGTGGTGTCTGTGTGTGTGAGAGAAGAAAAGAAAGAAAGAGAGAGAGAGAGAGAGAGAGAGAGAGAGAGATGGGGGTTGAGGTGGCTCTTGTAGGATGATGAGACAGTCCAGGGGAATGTGATGGACTGGCAGGCAGATTAGGACCGACCGGCATGGCCCCAAGCGCAGCCAAGCAGTAAGAAAAACAAGGCAGGGAGAAAGAGACAAAGGGGATGAGAGGGGGAGGACAGAGAGAGGAGGGATTGAGGGAGAGAGAATGAGAAGGAGGGAGGGATGGAGGGACAGAGAGAGTGAGTGGCGGTGGACCAAAACTTCGGACTCCCTAAAATAGTGTATGCTCTTTGCAAGTAGCTCAGTTCTGCACTGAGACATCAGTCTGAGCAATGGTCTTTCAAAGCCCCAGTGAATTTCTAAATTGCTCTTTTGAGAAAAAAAACTGAAAACCGTTTTGTTTGAATATTTTCAGACACATAATATTTAACAGACCTTAAACTTGCCCCACCGCTCACCAGAAACATGCAACCCCGATTGAACCTCTTTTAATTGTAAATTGGATGAACTCATTTTTGTCTTTCCAAACATTTGTTCCTCATAGAAATCGTTTTAAAAGACGCCACTAGTTACAATTATCCAATTCAGAAGAGATCGTCACATTGACACATACTTCAGTCTCCCTCTGTCGTGGCAGAGTATGCGTGTCCTATTTTATTGCTTGTCATCTGGTCGGTTCCTGACACATTCTCTGCATTTGGACGGCGTCCTGAATCCCACCCGTCACTTTTTTCACTCTCTCTCTCTGTGCTGTTGTAGCCCCGTCATGGAAGGAATAGGGGAGAGCATTGTGTTGTGCTCCCTCTCCACCCCTGAAAAAAGTAGAGGACGCAACTTGGCCACAAGTCTCACTGTTGTGTATCTGGGCCCGTCGCCTATTTTGTATTTTCCCAGGACGAAACGGCCTGTGCAAAAAAGCACCGCTGATATAATTGTCAGCGACTAAGGCCGAGCTGATTTGTGTGAGCTGGCACGCCAAATCGATTTCAACGACAAACAGCCTGCTGCGTGAAATGAATGGTTGGGAAGTGGCATGCTATTAGGAGTCGTTGATAATAAAATGACTGATATTGCTCCATCAGTCATCCACAACATTATTATTATTAATCTGCTCCTTCAAACAGTGGCCTAATCATTCATTCATCTGTCAAAAAAAATTCCGTCCAGTAATTTGTTGACACAGGTCGTGAACTTATTGTGGATATAGTGTGAACTCGCCATATTCTGTCATGCGTTATAATCACACCGGCTTTGTTCTGCAAAAACTCTGGCTAGGGTACATAGCGCTATCGGCGCGGCGTATGGACACATACTCCATTCAGTTCCGTCGGGAATTCGTGGAAAACGTTCTATCCCAACCAGAACTTTGTAAATTAAGCCCCTTCCGATTTGCTTTTACGATTCCCGTCAACTCCTTTCCGTAGACGAACTCACACGTCCACACACAAAAGAGTCTCCCCATTTCACCACAAAAGGGGCAGAGTAGTAAGTTTAACAATGTGTGTCCAAGGTACTGAGACCATCATCTGAATTCTTTCTCTCCCCCGCCTACTCTCTGTAGTAAGCACTTTTAACGATAGCCTTCCCTCTAACCCGGTGGTGTGGGCAGCGTAGTTGCCATAGAGGGAACTGAGTCAGCCTAGCAGAATATAAAGCGCAAATACACACGCTCCGATCCAGCTGAAACATATCGGCAATTTGCCCGAGCAGCCAGCCGACACGAAAGGTAACTTCAAACGCTCCAAATGACTCGCTTTACCGCAACAGACCGACCGTCCTCAGCAAAAGTGAAAGCTGTATACTCGCATTGACGGACAACACCTGCGAGCTCGTTTAAATGGAGAGAGGCGGACCGACAATTCTGTGCTGTGCGCTCCCCTGAAAAGGGGGCTCCTGTTAGGTTGAACAAGCGAGCCTTGTTGATTACCGTGATAATCTGATTTTCGGAGATGTGAACGCCACAAGGATTATAGGGTTACTGGGTAAACACCGAAACGTGTCACAATGCGGTCCGTGCACCCCAGTCTGCGCCTTTTGTTCGAGAGGGACCAGGTTGGCCGTGTTTTCGGAGGCAGATCTCAGTAGCGATTCTAACCACCTGGCAGTGCTGGACCGCTTCCTCCTTCCATGCTGCTATGACTTCCTGGCTGCGTAAATACACCAACTTCATTCTGCATCGCAAGCTACTCATCGTTCTGCTCACTGTTTCTGTCAGCATCTCTCAGACTGGTGAGTTTTTGAATACGAAGAAAATGCGCATTTGTTTTGTATCACTGATGCTGTGTTTATACCAAATGTCGTTTGTTGTATATGATTGAACACAGTTTGCAGTCTCACTATTGCAATAGTCCACTGGAAAGAGTTCCTTTACGTGTCCCACTTGGATAGGTCACTTTGGGATAAATTATAGGACATTTATGCCCATGACCTAATCGACGCCTTTAAGCTAACTGCACCCTATCTAGAATTCTTATCAAGGGAGTTCCGTTTCCGAAGTCTTGGCTTGAACCGACCTGACTGTCTTACCTTCTACTTGTTAACTTACCTGCGGTACTCCTTTGAATGACATCAACTGCTTACTGTAGGCTTCATGCTAGTCTCTCACAGACAAAGTCTAAGTAACCATTTACTGACATCTGAAAGCAATTAAATTTTGACAGTGTCTGTTGTCACTTACCATTACTTAAAGACTTACAACACATTAGCCCATCATGTTTGCTATCAGCAGCATCAAATGGTTGTTTTGAATGGCATTATATTTACAGGACTTTTCATAATGATATATATGACTTATGACTTCCCAAGGCATTTCAGCTGTGTTATTGAAATGTCAACTCAGGATGTCAACATTCCCAATGATACAGCCTCTTTGGTGCTACATGCTGAATGTGTGAAACTAGGGTAGTGTGCTCTCCAGAAGATTCTCCCACTCCATCCCTCTCTCCGCCTCCTCGCTCAGCGCTCATTCATGTGTAAATTTTGTCTCTTCGTGTGCCTTTTTTGTGTCTGTGTGCTCAGCGGCAGACAACGCTTGTGCATCGCCTCTCATCTCGACATGTGAGGAGTGCCTGCATCGAGGTCCAGACTGCGGATGGTGTATTCAAGAGGTGGGTTTAGCGGTGGGGTGTGTGGGTTGGTTGTCATTCTTGCTCTTTCTCGTCTGGGCATTTACTGGGTGACTTACAGACAAAACAGATTGGAATCGAGGGAGCTTGTGCTCTGTGTTTTCTCTCTTTTTCTTTCTCTTTCTCTCTCTTTCTCTTTTTATGCCTCTCTGTGTGGTGTATGTTTAGTCTTTCAGAGATAACACAACATGTATCTGAGTGCCCACCCCCATCTGTACTGCTGGTGCAGATAGTCAACATCCTATCTACACAAACTCACACACACATGTGTGCACAGACACATACATACACTCTGTTTCTCTCTTGTTTTCACTCTCACACACACAGCCTTACAATGAGCATGGTGATGAACTAACAAACATGTACACATGCACATGCATAATCAAATAGCACACTGACAGAGAAGAGTTTTTATTTCTTCAGATAGAATATGGACACAGTCAGACAAGCATTATCTTTTTAACTTACACATGCGACATACACACACACACCTACACACACTTCTTGAGGACAGATGTAATCACATCTGTGACATACTGCTTAACTAACCCCACCTGATGTGCACATAGACACACAAACACATATTTGGCAAGACACACACACACACACACACACACACACACACAAGGGTTGGTCCAAATGGGTTACTGATTTGGATGGGTACTTTCCACTGAAATGCATATGTATACACACTCTCTCTCTGTCTTTCACTTTCACTCACTCAGCCACTCACCACCATCCCCTTTTATGCACAAACACATACACACACACACACATACACACACACTATCCATACGTCTATGTGTTCAAACTTGTCTCTGGTCTGCCCACCTCAGGTCAGACCACTGAGCCTGTTAATCCCTTGCACTCATAAAAACAGAGTACTTACCAGCCCTAGAAGGGCATGGGAAACCATTTAAAACCCCCAGTAGCCCCCCCCCCCCGCCCCGTCAAACCAGCCAGCCACTGGTCAAGCCCAAGTCTGAGCCCAAGCACTTTCCCAAACCAGCTGCTCTCAGGCCTTGACTGGTCCTTATCTCGCACCGGGTCACTAAGCCTGACGCCTTGCTCCTTCTCCTTCTGTCGAGGCCTTATCTATAAGACCCTGAGACGCCTTCTAGAATCAGTCTCGCTCCCCCCCTCTCTCTATCTCTCTCTCTTCCTCTGTTTCTCTCTCTTTCTTTCTCTCTCTCGTCCAAAGCATGGCCCTTAGATGCCTTCAAGAGTCAGAACTCCCTTCTTGCTGTTAGCTGAAGTGGCTCCTAAGCCGGTGGTGAAAGTCCTAAGTGATGCCTGGTGAGGTCACCCCTCTGGATGCTAGCTATTTTTGCGTGCAATGATTGATTCTGCAGCCATTCCTGGATGCGCGACAAGTCCAGAAATAGCTTTTCGGTTTGTCCTGTGGATCGAAAGAGGGAGGGAAGAAAGCACTTCTGAATGGACAAAGGGCAGACAGCACACAGTGGTTGCCAACTCTCTCATACTACTAGAATTAATCTCACACTTAAAGCATGCAGGCAGGCAGTCTCAGATGACATCATACGGCCATGTCGTCATGTTACAGTGTTAGGCACCAAAGGCTTGTCATGAGTTCGACAGGGGCTATCCATCTCACTTTCAGGTAGCCCTGAAAGTTATCAGCTCTTGAGTGAGTGTGTCATGTCAGTTTCTCTCATGTTGTACTCATTCGATCATTCATTCATCCATCCATTTATCCATCCATCCATCCATCATTCACGCATTCATCCAACCATCATTCATTCATTCATTCAGCCTTATTTCTGGGAAATAGTTCCTGATTGCTACTGAGATCACAGTTTCTCTCATGCATAGTATTTGGATTAGTGTCACAAGGTGCTTATTCTACCCAGTCACTAATCTATAATCTCTGTAACAATTTAGGATTTTAGAATGCTGGTACTTTTATGCAATTACTCCTCTAGGTCTGCTTGTAGAATCAGTTACTGGAAACAACTAAAGCACAGCTGTCATTGTCCTTGTTGGAATGCGATGGTTCAAAGAGATATGACCCATGCAGTTGTGTAGGTGATGCTCAGTACCAACTCAGTTACAGTGTTTGCAAGGACTGCAATGTAAAGCTCTCTCAAGTACTTATGAAAGGTTTACTTCACTCAAGAATGTAATATGTAAACAATCTAGTCAAAGTACATTCTTCTTGAAGTTAGGCCTTCAGAGTGTACTTTTTTAAACAAAAATTAGTCAGGTCTATATGTACTGAATCAACAGGTTCAATGTTAGTCCTCACCAAAAAAAAACAGATAAAAGAACAGATATAGAACCAGATTTATCAGAATCTCAAAATGTCCAATTTGATAAGATACACACACAATACCATGGGACTCAGTGTGAGTTAGGAAACTGTACCATAGCCACCTAAAACAGGTGTTTTTCTCTCTTAATCTACTTCCTGTCCATAAGCAGGACTTCCTGGATGGAGCGCACGTGAGCCAGCGGTGTGACTCCACCTCTAACTTACTCAGGAAGGGCTGTCGGGAAGAGTTTATCGAGAGCCATCAGGTGAAGGTGGAGGTGGATGCTACACTCAGCAGCACCCAGGTGGTCCCCAGACGCATCAGCATTCAGCTACACCCAGGTGGGTCAAATTACTAACAGTCATTCATTTCTTAATTTATTCATTCATCCAATCTTTCATCCATCCATCCATCCATCCATCCATCCATCCAATCAATCTGGGCATATTAATTGTGAACTGAGATGCCCCATGGACAGTAGGAGAGTGGATCCAGGTTTTGGAATGACAACAGATCTTGCGCCAAGATTTTGCGGCAGGTGGCGGATTAGGCTCTTACAACAGTATAATCATTCATTCATTCATTCATACATTTACTCACTTACTCACTCACCCATTCACCCACTCGTTGAGGGTAACCATCATTTTGAAGGATACTGGCATTACAATGACAACCAAAATAAAGCAAGATAAAATCTTAATACAATTGTTTAAAATTTGCTTAGATAAATCAAAATAATGTTGTGAATAATGAGTATAATTATGGCATTATTAATGATATTATTAGCACTAACAGCACTCTGATTATTGTTATAAATCATTATTCCTGGGAGAATAGTAATCATTAATCTTGGGAGAATACTTATCAGATTTATCAGTCTTATTTATCTGTAAAGGCCTGCTGGAGGATCAAGGCCGAAATGGCTAGTTTCCTGTGGCTGTGTTCTAATGGAAATTAAGCTTCTCATCTTGGATGTTGCGAACCATGTTAATGGAGAGCAGTTGTAGTTTGTAGTTCCAGAGATTATTTGGACTGTGTGTGTGTGTGTGTGTATATGTATGTGCACGTGTGTAAGGGCCAGTGGGTTGAAAGAAGGCCATCTCAGTTTCACTTTAGCTTGTTTTGAAATCTCAGCCATATCTGATATGCCTGTGACAAAGGGGAAAACAGGGCTAGCATGAATTGGCAACATTGTTCTCAGAGAAAAAAATCCCCATCAACTACTCATACACATATCTGCCATTGTAAAATGCCCAAAACCTTTTAGTCCTGGCTCATTAGATGAAAGTGTTCGGGAAGTGTTAAGGAAGTTCTTAAAAGCAGAGGTTCCTTACCTGTCCACTACTGAGCTGATCTGTAAGTAGTTTGAACAAGACATAGGCTGTTATAGGTTTGTTGAGCTTTGAGATCTATGGTGAGATCAATTTTAATTTGATTTGAATTTGCTTCTGTTTGGCAACTGCTCTGAAAATAGTCCCAATAATATTGTTATTATTGGTGTCGTGTGGATGTTGATATTGATAATACCTAGAAAGAGAATTATTTGCCATCATAGTTATCGTTCTTGGTCTGAACAGGCCTGAAGAGTTTCTCCCCCACTGATGCCGGATTAGTTGATGTCAAGTGTTGTGTAGTAGTAGAAGCATTGTAGTTTCCTGGGTCATGCCAGTGATTTAGGGATCACTTTACCGTGCAAAGAATCTGGCCTAGTTCCCACACTTGTCTCCATGTTATCCCAGTGGTCACTGTTATGTGACTGGGCAATGGGTGCTTTTGCCGAGGGAGGGAGATGGGATTGATTTGGAGCTGCCACCACGCTCCTCTGTTAGAGTTGCTCAACGTGTAAACAAGTGTCTAGCTCCTTGGCCCAGGGGTCATTCCTGCGAATCATCTGGCGCTGTCACTTTTACGAGGAACGGCCGTTGTGGGAGGTATTGAAGGGCCTTGTGGGGAGGATGCTCCTCTGTCCTCCCGAGCTAGACAAAGGATACACAGTGATCAGCATGGTGTACTGAGCATGTATATACATACACACACACACACACACACACACACACACACACATACTCACACACATGCAAACATATTAGAAAAACACACACACATACACACACATATATACACACATCTGCTATACTGATGCACACACACACATAGACATACACACAAACATACACAAATTCACAGATACATATACTCACACACACACACACACACACATACACTCATAATGTATTCTGAGCGATCCAATTGCATGTAGCATCCAACATCTGCTGTAAGCCTTCCATTATTAAGCTGCTTATCATGCATAAGTTTCAATGCATGTGTGATTTTCTGAGTGTCATCATTTTGATATTGGCACGGTCAATGACTTCTAAGAACTAATGTTTAATTCAGCACGTCTGCATTGCACCATATTTCTTTCAGTACTGCAGTAGGATTATGATAAGTGCTGTATTAGTATGTTATAAATCCATCCTGCATGTGGTAGCAGCTGTATAGAATCCTCCCTGTTGTGGAATGTAATCGACAATAGTTTATGTTGCCCTTTGTTGCTGATGCTGCTGCATTTTTTTCCCCTTGCAGATGTTCAGTGATGTGATATAGTTTAGTGTGCTATTTTAGGGAGGGGTCATCTCTCGCTCCATTCAGGGTTGAACTCAGCATGAGAAGATTAGGCTGTATTGTGTTTTGCCTCTTGCCTCTGTGTTGCGTCAGAGTCGGGTGTTTACAGTAGTGTTTTGAACGAGGGGGAGTGTTGCGATGTATTTTTTTTTGTATTTTGCAGATGGTTTTGTCTAAAGCTTATTACATGGACCAATTGTGGGGACATTCCCCTTTGGAGTAATTTGGGGTTAAGACAAAGATACAACGGTGGCAACTGGGAATCAAACTCATGACTTACTGGCCACTCATAACATGCTACCCCAGTCCCTTAGTCTCTACATTAGTATGTTTGGAATGAACCTCTAGCCTGGGAACCAGACCCACAATGTGGCAATGAATGATTGACCTCCCATTTCCAGGGGCATAACCAACATGAGATTTGGAGCTATATTGCATTATACTTCACTAAAACTCTTAGTAAATGCAGCAACCGCATCATCCTATTCTGGATAGGCAGCTATTGAACCTCCCACACTGTCCCCCCGAATAAATGTGAAATTTAACATGTTGTATCCTGTCTTCGCAGGCAGTGAGGCCAGTTTTGTCGTGGAGGTCCAGCAGCTGGAGAAATATCCAGTGGACTTGTACTACCTGGTGGACGTCTCTGCCTCCATGCAGGACAACCTGGAGCGCCTTAACAATGTGGGCGTGGCGCTGTCGCACCAGATGCGCGAGCACTCCAGTGACTTCCGCGTGGGCTTCGGCTCCTTCGTGGACAAGCCCGTGTCACCGTACATCAGCGTCCACCCATCCAAGATCATCAACCCCTGCAGGTAAACCCCTGCACAGTAAAGTGAATGACATTCAGAAGATGCTGTTGCCTGTGACTCGCAAATGCCGGGATTAGGAATTGAACCCGGGCCAAAAGACTGCCAGACAACAACACTATTTCAGCCAGCAGGCGAACTCACCAAAGTTCCAATCAAGCCAAGTTCTCCTTGAACTCTGCTGGAGACTAAGCACTACTTTATGGTCTCTGAGAACCTTTTTTTTTTTTTTTTTAATCGAAGAACCTTTGTGGGTTTCTTAATGAAGCCCATATGGCTCAGCATTCAGTTTAAGCAGCTCTACCTGGTAACACAGATGATTGGCCAGTCGTATCTGAACCTGAACAGGGGACGGGGGGGATGAATGGCGTCCTTTGTTCTACCAGGGGGCAAACAGTTGGTTTTAATTGGCACCCCCCAAAATAACTGCACCCCTGCAAGGGCAAAGTTGAAGACTCCCTTTGTGTAAAGCACCCATAAGCCATAAGGCGATAGAGGCTACTTTATAAATGAGCTGGCTCTGTGGGCGCCTGTCAATGGATACTGTGTCCCTGACAGGCCGTGTCTGTTAAAACATTGTGGTTTGTGAGAATAGTCCTAAATAAATGAATTAGAAGGCCGTTGTTCACATGTCAAAACATTCTCTGACCTTTAAGTTAATCTTGAATTTCATCTGTTCATTCATCCATTTGGAAACTTCTCTTGTGGTTAATCAGTGTTTCTTTCTCATCCCTCCCCCTGTTTTTCTTTTCTGTCACTCTCTCACTCACTCTCCGTCTATTTTTCTCTGCCTTTCTGTCTGTCTTTTACTCCTCCACTCATCGCAACTCTTTATACATTATCTTTTCGCTCTCTTCCATATCTTTTCGCTCTCTTTCCATCCCTTTCTCCCATCGTCTCTCCCTGTCCTCCTGTCTGTCTGCCTTTCTTTATTTATCAACATGTCCATCTAATCCTCCTTCTGTCCTTTGAAACCCTCTGACTTTATGTGTTCTTTTGTCCAACTCTCTTTCTCTCTCTCTCTCTCTCTCTGCAGTGAGTATGATGTCCAGTGTCGTCCAGCCCATGGCTTCATCCACGTCCTGCCGATCACTGAGAACATGACGGAGTTCACACGCATCATCCAGCAGCAGAGGATCTCTGGGAACATGGACACTCCCGAGGGGGGCTTCGATGCCATGCTGCAGGCCGCAGAGTGTCAGGTGGCCACCCCACTTTACACACTACTACCCCTGCCTCACACACACATGCACACACACACACACAACACACACACACACACACCATTTTAAGTTGAAACCCCCCCACCACCACCACCACCACCACACACACACCACACACAGTCCTCTCACACACACACCCAGGTCGGTGAGAAAGGAACAAAAGCACCATCACCACCAAATGTCTCTGCCAAGAACACGCATATTCACCCAGTATATGATTTCTTGTCTTGAGGTGATATCTTTTGTTAGACGAAATCACACAAAAGAAGTTTGACCCAGTTAGCCAAGTGATAATATGCATCATATGTCATCTGTCAGTCCGGACAAATTAATCAAATTATTCAGCAATGAATCTCTCTGTTTGAATCGCACACTCATGGGTTTCACTCAGGCCTCTGTGGACTAGTAAGGATAGAATGTGGGCTTTGGAAAGAAAAAGGTTACTTTACCTTCAGCGTGTCACAGTGATTTAGTCAGTGGAAAGAGTTTCTTATGTGGTTTGTGCAAATCAGATGAATAGGGTATCGGACTTCTTGAGCAGGGGAATCCCACACAGAGTGTTTAAATGTCAGCTAGTAGAGTCTAAGAGAGGTTTAAGGTCAGCTTGATGTGTTTTCCATTGTTAAAGGGTCTATGAGCTTCTATTCTCATTTTTCATGTTTGATGTTTCATTTAATTTTTTTTTTTTTAGGGGTGGGGGTTGGAGGGGTGCTTTGATGTACATAGATGGGGGATGTGTTTAGGAAATGACCTCGGGTCAGAATCCAACTAGCATTCCCTAGTTGGTTCTTACACCCTGAGGTGCCACAGATGTTACTGCTTCTGTAATAAATTGCACCATGTAGCATTGTCTGTGTCACACTTGCAGGGAGGGCATTTGCCTATATAGTACATAGTGTTGAAATGTTAGCAATAAACTGAATCATTTGAGATTTTAGTGTCATAGCAATGCATCTGACGCATCTAGCTGTTGTTTTCCCAACTTCACTCTCTGGTTCTCTGAGTTGCATTTGACCACTGATAAATTGAGACTTGATTCCATGGTCTACCTCAGCATGCCTAATGTAATTTCTATGGCATCCACAGCACCCACAGTGGGCTATCTGCCAAATAACAGGAGAGTTGACTGAAGTTAAATAGCCTCTTCTTTCAAGTTGTTCTAATGATCAAATCAGTGTGTGGTTTGCAGCTTTTTGATGGTCAGCACCTCCATGTGATCAGAATGCTGGAGGAGGCCTCCTTCTCCCCCCTGAAGCTGAAAGTGGTGCCTTTCTTGTGGCTTGAGGCCTGAGCCTGCAAAGAGCCGGTGCTCTCTGATGGGGTGCGATGATCAGATGGGTGCTGGAGGGTCCCGCAGCCCTCCTCCTCCTCCTCTTGGTCCTCCTCGTCCTCTTTGGATGGCTCTGCAGAAGGAATTTCCTTTTGATGAGATCAGCAGCTTAGTGGCGCTGCAGTGTTTATGGAGATATGCACGGGAAGACGGGTCTGCTTAATATCAAAAACATTTGTGAGTGCTGCTGCTCCTGCTGCTGCTGCTGCTGCTGTGTGTGTGTGTGTGGCTGTGTGTGTGGCTGTGTATGAGAGAGAGAACGAGAAAAAGGGAGAGAGAAAGTGGATGGATGTGTTTGAGTGTGTTGTATCAGAGTGTGTGTACATGTATGTATTGGCATACATCTATGCTGTCTATGTGCATGTATTCCCTGTGTGTATGAGTGAATGTTTTTTTTTCTTGGTGTGTGTGTGTGTGCGTGCATGAGCATACATATGTGTCTGTGTGTGTGTTTGTGTTACGCTCCTCTCTGGAATGGGGCTCCGCATGATGCTGTTTATAGTCAGAGGCTGACTGCAGCATCTTCATCCATTCATGGGCTAACATCATGCAGGATATATTTAGTCACTTGTAATCAGCCCACCATCCAAGCCTGGGAAACTATCTCCTTGCACACTGGGTAACCTCTCCCACCCTCAACCCCTCGTGCAAGAGTGTTTCAAAGTCCAACTTATTCACGAGGAATGAATGTGAGCCTGAATCAGGGGGGTGACCTGTGAACATTTTCGACTGGTGACATCAAGCTGGCTGGAGGAATCAAGCTACCCTCTCTCCAAAAGTGCTCTTAGCGACTGACTCATAACACACACACACGCGCACACACACACACACACACACACACACACATACACACACACACACACTCACTGGGGAGGCCTGGAATTTAGGAATGTTAGGTATATTGCTCTTTGCTGGGCTGTGAGTGGGCTGTGGCCGCAGTAATCCAGAAAGAAGCAAGATTGTAAATGTCGCCCTTAAGTGACTGCGTAGCAGAAATGCTGGCCAATTTGTTACTTGGAGTCTAAAAAAGACCCCCCCGCAAGCTGTAATGTAATACTCTGTGTTTATACTTGTCTGATGAGAAGAAAAAAAAATCCCTGACACTCATCACGAAATAGATGTAGTGAAAGGGAAACATCTGATAACAGTGTAAACAGACTTCAAGTAGCTACCCTACAGAAGTGCACTCATGTTGGAGGGGGATGTTGGGAACGAATAAGTAATGTGGTCGTGTGAGTAATGCATCGCTTATTTTTCTTCTCCAGGGGGGGGTTTTGATTGTATTGCTTGAGTTATCAGTATTTACTTTGGGACGTTTGCCCCGTTGGCAGGAGGACATTGGGTGGCGTGCTGAGGCGAAGCATCTGCTCCTGGTGATGACCGACCAGCCGTCGCACTTGACACTGGACAGCAAGCTGGCAGGCATTGTAGTGCCACACGATGGGCGCTGCCACCTGGAAGACAGCATCTACACCCAGACCACCAACATGGTGAGAACATGCATGCAAACACACACACATACACATGTAAACAGACATGAACACATACAACCAGGCACACACATGCACACTCACATGCACACTCAGGCTGAAAACAAATATTAATCCTAACCTAATTAAACTTCATTTTAATGTCAAGGATTTTCGAAAACTATGAATAGCACCCTTTTAAAATTCATCTGAGCAGTTTTGATTGATTACATTAGTTTATGAACTGTTTCCAGAGCAGAGTTTAACAGTATTTAAGCATACACTAGTTGGAAGAAATAAAAGCATTCAACAGTGAAACTATGAATCAAACACATACCAGGAGTAAAACTATACAGATCAGACACATCTCAGTCTCAAACCTGACTAGACAAAACATGACTTGACTATACATGAACTTTTGGTCATTCAGGTAGGATTCCCCTTGTGTCGCTTACTCAATGGAAAAAACGTTCTTCTCTATATATGGCACTTTATATGGTTTTTCTGTGCAGTCATGGGTACAGTGAATTTGTCTCCAGAAGCTCTAGTAGGAGTCCATGAGAATGTGTAGGCGTATCAAACATTTGGTTGACATTTAGTTTGGTGGAGATCATGTGAATATGTGTGGTGAGAAAAGAGAATTCTAGAAACACGCTGACATCACCACCGTTCCCACAGACAACGTGCACATCAAAACAACCGACGCTGCATAGCCAGCCCTCGGCCTGTGGTCGCGTTTGCTTCTCGACACCCCAAGGTCAAAAGAACCCGAAACATAATTCCAAAAATCCAGCCACACACACACACACACACACACACACAGAAAGTTGAACCATCATCACCATCATCATCAGTGTACACATAATACTCCAGTTTTGCTGAAGACTCCTGCCTAAGGGGCTGGAGCATCTTTGTAATTTTTGATCAGACCATTTTTTGATGTGCCTTGCATCCTTGATGTGCTCTTTGCCCCTCTTTTCCCAGGAACACCCAACCATTGGCCAGCTGGCTGACACGCTGCTGCGAAACAACATCTACTCCATATTCGCCGTGGACAAGTTGCAATATAAGTGGTATGAGGTAATTCCTTAGACAAGAAGTATATTTTCTTTTGAAAGGAATCCAGATCTGTTTGCTTGTTTTACAAGACTAAAGACCTAATATCACCATGCACCCCCCCTCTCTCCCTCTCTCTCTCTCTGTCTGTCTTAAAAGGATCTGCTTGACTTACTGCCAGGGGCGTATCTTGGCCAATTGCTCCCAAAAGCGACGAATCTCAAGGATCTGGTCGTGGACGCTTACAAGGTAACAGTCAATCACCTGTCTGTCTGTCTGTCTGTCTGTCTGTCTGTCTGGGAACAAGTCGACCATTTTTTGCATTTTGAACTGCTTCAGTGTGCGTCACCTCGTTTTCATTAGGGCAATGCCAAAGACGTGAAGCAGCTGCTCGCTGAGGCCTCGTGACTTCACTGAGTTCAGTGGAGTTGTTTTCCTTTCCTTTCTGACTTCTGACTGATTTATTGGGAATTTGAGCAGGACTGGAGAGATTAAAAAACAACAACAACAAAGCAGTTCCCCTCAAGTTCTGTGACCTTGTAGAATCTTCAGCACACACACACACACGCACATACACGCATACATACACAGAAGTGGTAATTCCCCTCCAGCCTTGTGTCCTTGTAGAATATCCAAAGCCTGCATAGACACACACACACACACACACACACACACACACACACACACACAGAGAGAGGGAGAGAAAGGTGGTGTTGTTTCAGAAAAGGAAAAGCAAAAAAAAACATTCTAAAAGAAAGACACTGGTCATCCACACAGAGCCCATCAGAAAAGTGTGTGTGTGTGGGGGGGAGGGGGCAGAGGGAAGTTTTGCAGGCACTCTGGAGGCTTTGCAGAGCAGTAATCTCATCGGAGGCACAACAATCTATTGTCCCTCCACCGGATTCTGCAAAAGAAAAAAAATCCCTGCAAGCCCATGAGAAGAGCGAGAACAGAGAGAAGCATTATTAATGAGCTTGTATCACTGCAGCAGTGGAGCCTGGCCTAGCGTCCTAATCATTACCCAACACACACACACACACACACACACAAAGCCACTTATTTTTAGATGTTCTAGAGGATTATTACTCTGTTCCAGGCCTTGCTTTTCCAATGAGCTTGGGTTCTAACAAGAGTGTTCATGTGTTGAGACAATGGGGTCTTTCTAGTGCTGTTATTTGCATATTCTGTTTTCTCATTCCATCTCTCTCTCTTTCTTTCTCTTTCTTTCTTTTCTCTCTCATTGGTTTATTTTCTTTCTCTTTTGCTCTTTGTGTACTCTGTCTATTCACACTTTACACAATCCTTCTTTTGTTTTTTTCTTTCTCGCTGTCTTTTTCCTCCTTTCTCCCCTTGTTTGCTCTAACTATTTACACTTCTCTGTCTCTCCCTCTCTCTATCTATCTATCTCTCTCTCCACCTTCACCTTCTTAGGCCTTCAGCTGCCCATGTACTCTCTGTACCTTCTTACTCCCTATCTCTCTCTCCCTTTTGCAAACACACTCCGTTCATCCTCTTCTCCTCCACCTGACAGAGTGTGTCTTCTCCCCTCCACCGCCTCCCCCCCACCTTCCCCACCTTGCAGAAGCTGCTTGAGGAGGTGGAGTTGGAAGTGACTGTAGACTACAGGCATGCACAACGTTTCTGGGTGAACGTGTCCACCATCTGCCCACCAGGCTCCAGTGCCACGGGTGACAACAAGTGCTCCGGCATCAAGCCACAGCAGAAGGTAGCAGACCCGATCGATCTCACACACACACACACACACACACACACACACGTGAACACAAATAGATCCCCAGCAACAAGTCTTCCTGCATTAGCCCAAAGCAGTGTCTAGACAAAAGTGATACTTTTACAATGTTTTATGGTTATGTTTTTACAATGTGTTTGATTCATAGAGCTTCACTGTTGCTAAAATGAAGATCATTTCATATTGTAATGAGAATCGCCTTTTTTCATTTTTTAGCACCTTGTGTGCTTTATTACATGCCTCATACCTCTACACTGAATTACATTAAGCCAGAAAAACTGATTTCGTCATTCCTCACAGGGATGACTTGTATCCTTAATTGTCATCCTTGAGGCTGTGATTTACTTCTCCTTTCTAAGGAGAAAGAACCCATACTGTAATACCAGCAAAGTGCTTTTTGAGACTTCCAGCATGACTGCATCACTGCCAGTTAGGTGGTTATGGGGTAATCTTATGGAGGGACGGCTACTGAGTAATCTCTGATGTTGCTGAGTCATAGCTTGTAAAGATATACTGTGCTGATGCTGTCAGAGTGAAACTCACCACACTGGCTGCCCCCTATGCTGGGCATTGGCCACTGGCAGTGAGCAATACCAGTGTGGTCTAGTGGGGTATGAAGAGTGGGGTTACTGTCTGTCATCAAGTAGTGTGTTTGTGTGTGTGTGTGTGTTTGTGTGTGTGTGTTGGGGAGTGACTGTGTGTATATATGTATGTGAATGTGTGGGGAAGTGGCTGGTGTGTTTGTGTGTGTGTGTGTGTGTGTGTGTGTGTGTGTGTGAATGATACATAGAGAGAGAGAGAGAAAGAGACTGAGTGTATGTGTGTGTGTGTGATTGTGCTTTGAGGAGTACTGTCTGTGTGTGTGTGTGTGTGTGTGTGTGTGTGTGTGTGGTGGGAGGGGGGTTGTGGGGTGGTTGTGGGGTGGCCCATATATGTGTGTGTGGTGAGTGAGCAGTCTGGTTGGCAAGAGCTTTAGCGTAGGTGAGTTCTGGGGGTGAGCGAATCACTTGAGGAGTTAGTCATAAGCAGACCCAGTGAAACATGGTCCCTCAGTGGTCATAATGTCTCATGAAGCTTATGACAGAAAATGCGATTAATAGCATTTAAAATGCTGATTACATCATCAATGACACGATCATTCTGAATATACATAAATCTTTAGCACTGCAGAGCAAACACCATATGGAAAACATATGAGTCTTATGTGTCCCATTTGAGTAAGGAGCATGCACTGTAAATCTCATAGCCTATCTGATGTATCCAAGACCTGCCAACATTACTATGTGGGAACTGTAGAAGTGTGTGTTCCACTATTGTGTGCAGGCCTACATCTCAGAAGCATAACTTATATATATTATATTTATACATCTGCGGGATACTTCAATTGGCTGCCTGGTGCTGTGTGTGAATGCTGGTGTTTTAGAATCTCAACCATCTCATTAACTTGTCCCAGAGCCATAGAGATCTTTCAGTCTAGCCCTACTTTCAGCTTCTCTCTGGTTACCCTCACAATGGGTATTGTGCTACCAGGCGTTCAGGCCCACCACATTGCTCTGTGTGATGGATACTTTGGAGTTAAATATGGAGGGGGGGGGCTGAAAAGCCAGAGGTCGATTGTGGATGTAGAAGCTCTGGAGAGGGATAGGCACTTGGCCTTGGATGCCCCCTGAGTGGAGCTGAGACAAGGATGGGAATGACGCTGGGGAGATGACTGCCTTTGTGTCAGCACTGTGGGTGAGCTGACACTTGGTGTGCCCCCCACCACCACCACACACACACACAAGGAGGGAAGGGGGGAAGGGTGAGTAACACACAGGCTTGTGCAGACTCCAAAGCCTCGTCGTGGGAGATGCTGTTTCAACAAAGACTCTTCCTGGAGCTTCTCTCCTGTTTTCTTAGCGAACACGATCTCTGTACATATCAGCGCTGGCCATCGAGACCATTCTATCGCCCCGCTTCAAACGAGAGGCTCTGTCCCCCCTCTCCGCCAGATGGATGCATCTCATCTCGGCCGTGGAATTTAATTTCGGCCTAATTTAATATCTCATGAAATGCATGCTTTTTTGTCCTCTTTAGCTGGAAGATAGGGCTGAGGCTGCACTGTAAGTCTGGGAATTTTTGGAGTTCAAGAGTTCAATAGCCAAAAATCAAACACACTTTTGAGGTGAAGATTGCTGAACAGTTAGAGGTCGTGTTTGAAGATGTTTGCATTCCAAGTGACTTTCCTGTGTGGGTGTGTGTGTGTGTGTGTGTGTGTGTGTGCGCGCGCAAGCTCATGTCTGCATATCTGCATCTGTTTTGTATGGGTATCTGTGATGGTATCTTTGAGTACCCATTTGATGATGATAACATGTGAGATTGAGCACACACATTTCTGTGTGAGTGTGTGTGTGTGTGTGCATGTTGTTATGCATTTCTGGGTGGGAGTGTATCTCTCTGTGATGGTATCTGCATATGGGACTCTGTGTGCGTCTGTGTGTGTGTGTTTATGTGTTTGTGTTTGCATGCACCTCCAGGTCTTCTTTAACATTACGGTGGGGATGACCAGCTGCCCTAGCGAGGGTCTCCAGGACGACAACGATGTCATGGTGTCCGTGCAGCCAGTAGGTTTCAACGAGTCAGTTTCCGTGACAATCAAACAAGCCTGCAGATGTCAGTGCAGCCAGACAGGCAGTTGCCTGGACGATGACGCAGTCCCAGGCAGTGTCTGTAACGATGTCAGCGAGAGCGCAGTGCAGGTGTCTTCGGATATGTGCTGGCCGCCAGGAGGTTCTAGAAAGCTCTGCAACGGGAAGGGCGCCTGTGTCTGTGGGGAGTGCGTGTGCGACCACAGCAACCTGGGCACCATCTACGGGAAATTCTGTGAAATGGATGACTTCTCTTGCCCTTACCAGGAAGGCCTGCTCTGTGGAGGTGTGTGGGTGTGTGGGGTGGCAGAGGTTGTGGTTGTGTGTGTGTGTGTGTGTGTGTGTGTCTGTGTCTGGGTACTTTAACTATGTGTGTTCACTATGACCTTGAGTGCTGACCGATGGACTAAACGAAAGGGTTTTGTTTTGGTTTCTGTTTCTCTCTCCGTCTTATCAGCACTAAACGAAAGAGATGACTACAAGGGACCCAGCCCATTACAGAGGGGCATGAAAGACTTGTATTGTTGTCTGTTGCACTGCTTGGCCTCCACATAATGAGCTTAGCAATCTGTCACCATTCAAATACTTGGCTATTGCAGCATCAGCCAAAGAGGGGAAGATTCCTTCTGGGAAGAATTAGTGTAATACTGCATTTGTAGGGAACGGGAGAAATGTGTGTGTGTGTGAGAGAGAGAGAGAAAGAGAAAGAGAGAGAGGGATTCAAAGACGGGGCTGATACACAAGTTGATATAAACAGACAGGACTTTCCAAGCAAACATGATTTATTATGGGTTTAAATAAAC
Source organism: Tenualosa thibaudeaui (assembly GCA_027481765.1). Lineage (NCBI taxonomy): Eukaryota > Metazoa > Chordata > Actinopteri > Clupeiformes > Clupeidae > Tenualosa > Tenualosa thibaudeaui. The sequence continues at coordinate 2,859,536 of JAIFZK010000011.1, forward strand.
TCTCCATTGCCTCACTGTTCAACTTCTGTGGATGTGACTTTCCTATTATAAACAATCTTTTTCTCTTCTCTCTATCTGTGGGTGTGTGCGCGCAGGTCGTGGACAGTGTACACTGGGGGAGTGTGTTTGCCAAGCAGGCTGGACAGGTGAGAGCTGCGGGTGCCCCATTTCCACGAATACGTGTCAGCTGAGCGATGGCCTGCTCTGCAGCGGCCGAGGCAGGTGTGTCTGCGGACGCTGCGTGTGCGACGACCCCCGGTACTCTGGAGAGTTTTGTGAGAACTGCCCCACCTGTTACCCTGCATGTCAAGCCCACTGGTGAGGACATCTTCCGATTGGTCAAAGCATCTGTCAGTCAACTACGTGCAACAACGTACATATGTACAGTTTGAATAGCAGTGAAGTTTGGTGGGAAAAAACAAACCCATTAATCACCATGGAGAAGAATGCAAACTATTCAACTCCTCTCTGTGGAGCGGCATTTAATGTTATAGCCTTGGAGTGTGGACATACGTCTTTAATTTCGAATTGAAAAGTCTTGGCTGCGTCTGGCCACATATCACTACGCAGCTAATTTATTTGTTTGTCTTGCTCTGTCTCTCCTCCACTTCCTGTCTCTCTGTCCCTCACTCATCTTCTCCACCTTCCCTCTCTCTCATTCCCACACTGACACCTACGCCACCACCCCCACCCACTTCCACCCCCTTTTTTGCCTCTCTTCTTGTCATTTGTCCTCCTGTTCTCTCTGTCTTTCTCACAGCACTCACGCTCTCTCTCTTTCTCTGCCTCTCTTTCTCTCTCAGTCGTTCCCTTCAAACTGTGTGTTTCATCTTTCCCACCTCTGTGCTCTCACTTTCCCACACTTGCACTCTCACCACTTCTCTCACTCCCTTCATCATTCAATCTCTTTGTCTCTCTCTCTCTCTCTCTCTCTCTCTCTCTCTCTCTGACATGACTGTTATTCTCCCTCTCTCTCTCTCTCTCTCTCTCTCTCTCTCTCTCTCTCTCTGGCATAACTGTTAAAAAAGACAGTATTGCCAAAGCATAAAAAGAATGAAAATCATTTAATTAATTATTAACTAAAAAAGGATAATGAGGGAATAATAATCAATCTCAATCTCTCTCTCCCTCTCTCCGTGTGTGCATCTCTCTCTCTCTCTGTCTGTATCTCTCTCTCTCTGTCTCAGGATGTGTGTAGACTGCCATCTGACTCATGGTCTGGGTCAGGGAAGTGCAGAGCTGTGCAACAGGACATGTGCTCCTGTGGTGGGTTACGTTGATGACATCACAGGTAAACCAGAATCAGTGACCTTCGCCTTCACTCATGAAAACAAAAACATTAATCAAATGTTACTGTCAATCCCGGTTATCAGCCAGTTCAAATTTATTTCAATATATTTTTTCAACTGTATGATGATTAAATATTTAGCCATAGTGTGCAGCTAAGCATGTGAATTAATAAAGTCATTGAGTAATCAGATGAATTGGCTGGCTTTTCATGGAGTATCACCACTCACAGAACACCTGTTGGCCAACCAAATCGGTTGTTATTGAACACAAATGTATGTAAACATGTTAAATGCTTAGTGTGAACTAGCCCCTGTGAAATTAATTTCCTGACTCAGGAACACAGCACACATATTCCTGTCATTGATTGGTCGAATGAGTTGCTAAGAAACCCAAGCCTTATGGATATTCTCTCAGCAAACACTCACACTGATATAACATTTACCTCCCTGAACTACAAGGTAGTTGGATTCAAGTGTGTCTACTGAATATTAGGCTAAGCAAGCTGAACTAGACTGAACTACACTGAATACTTCTAAGCAAGTCAGAGCCCACACACAGCCTCTGGGGCCTCTCTGAGGTATTGTATTTACTCTGCTGAAGGCTATAAAGGCTTAAAGGTGTGCTGAGGGCATTTTGTTCACTGGCATAGCCAAGTGATCTGAAAGGCTTTTTAATTCGCCTACCTTCCTCATCTTTAAGACTCAAGACTTTATTGTCCATTTAATTGACATAAAATGGAAACATAGAAACATATCTTTGGAAGTTAAATGACACATAGAAGAGGAAGACACAATGACATAAAACCCCCCACTAAGCATATAAAATATAAACATTTGCAGATCTTTCTTGTACCACACAGACTTCTTTGGATGGTTTTCTGTCTGTTCCCATATCTAAACTAAACCCTAGAGTAACAGAACCTTCCCAGAGGGAAATATTATTCTTATGACACTCTTGTCTGGTCATACCTGACAGATGTCTCATCTTGTTGTTTCTGTGTCTTTTTAAACTTCTTGTCTGAGTTGTACATTAAGTTGTCCTTGGGTGTTCGGAAAAGGCACATAAAAGAACTGTTATTAATTATAACTGGCCAGCAGCCAAACCCCAGCCTTGGTTGAATTATGGCTAAGCAGGGATGGGTTTGGTTAGTACTTGGATGGTTGGATAGTGTTTGGATTGGTTAGGACTTGGACCCCCTGAACTTCCAGGTTGCTATGTTGTTGCTGGAAGAGGCATTCTCTTCCAGCACCAATTCCAATGCCCCAGTGCAGTGTGGAGTGGACCCTCTGCTGCTCTACAAGATGTAGTCTTTTGGATGAGATGTTCACCTTGAGGTCCTGACTCATTGTCCCTAGAATAGGGGGTTCCCTGGTGTCCTGGCTAAAGTCCCAGCTTAGGTAATTCAGTCTGCCCCCCTAATCACCCCTCAGTAAAACTCACTGATTCATTTTTTCCCTCAATCTCCACCTCTGGCACATAATGGCTGGTGTGTGCTACAAATTGGAGGTGGTTAATGAAGTTCTTCTTCCTAATTGGGGTGCTTTGAAAAGCACAATATTGTAATGTGTTGTTGTTATTGTTGTTAATAGTAGTAGTAGTAGTTAGTAGTAATTGTAGTAGTAACAGCAGCAGCAGTAGTAGTTTTTGTTGTAGTACAAGTAGTAGTAGTTAGTTATATCTGCTAGTCCATTGAATGTGTGAGGTTACTGTAATGAAGGCTGGTATGTGTGTGTTTGTTTCTCCTCTCCTGTGTATAGATTTGACAAACGTGTTGGGGAAACACTGCCTGTACCCTAGCAATGACCGCTGCCACTACCGCTTCCACATGGCCACAGAGCCTGACAGCCCCCAGCTGCAGATCAGCAGGCAACCAGGTGAGCAGGCATAGAGTTGGGACCAGAACCAGAGCTAACCCTCAGTATAAATAAATGATAAGATAAATGAGCTAAATGCAGGACTCAGGACAAAGACAAGGCAACTTTAGCTAAGGCTCCTTTGTACTGTTGTTTGGGTACATTGCCATTGATATTTGGCATAATTTTGTTCCTGGAACACTTTAGTCATCAGTAGGCAAATTATTGTGACTAGCCAATCAGAACACATGGAACTGGTTAAGTGGTTGCCCAGCAACGTTGCTCCATGTTTCATCTACCCTAAGGCTGTTGGGAGGAGCAATATTGCTATGTCTCAGCTCATTTTGCTTATTCATGAATGTGTAATTTCCTAGTTTACTCACCAGAAAGTTTATCAGTCAGTTACACTCACGCTCTCTGACATATGATGAGTATGGTGAGTTTTATGTCTACCAAAAGATGCCAGGGCTTTTTGAGTGCTCAAATAAGTTTCCCCCAGTTTATCTTTGTATTTTAGCCAAGTTTTCATGTGTTTTAGCCAAGATATTAAAACCACACTGTTAAAACAATAATAGGCAGGCTTTACAACTGGTCCTACTGCATTAGATTACAGATAGTTTGTCTCAGTCATAATACAACTTACTTAAAAATGTAGCTATAGTTATAAATGAACTTAGTCCTACATTTAGTCTTGGATCTTAAATTAGCTGAATCAAGCAGAACAATTAAACAGAAATATTTATAAAATACTTTTGTTACACTCTCACACTTCACCCCACCTTGCAGCGTTGATTTCGGAAACAGCGCTGGCCATTGTGTTCCTGTGTATCCTCTTTCTGTTTCCCTCATCACCCGCCAACCACCCCCCACCCCCGACGGGCCTGTCCTTCCAAAGGCGCTCTCTCTGCAGCGCCCGAGCCAGGTCGCCATGGCAACATGCTCAAAATGTCAGTACAGTACTTTGGCCCCTTTGTGCGCTCGAGGTGGGTGGCGCAGAGCCAAGCAGCACACTGGGTTTCGCAATACCGATGATGTAAAGATCGACGGGGAAGAGATCCGTCGGGTTTCACTGGGTTTGTAACACAGGGTCAGCAGATACCGGGCAAAGATATCACGTCCACAGGCCTCGGCGACCTTGAAGGTCAAAGCTACCCAAGTGATGTGGGAGCTTTTGGGGAATTTCTGTTTGGCCTGTTTTGTCGTTTTTGCCTTTCCTTCTTTTTATGCCTCTTTCTCCTCCTTCTACATGCCTTTTATGAATGGATTATGAATAGGAGCTGCTGCTGCTGCTGAGTTTTTCTGGCTGCGAAGTTCACTAGAGTTTACTCATTTTTTTTCTCCCGAGGGTTTACTCGCGTTCGGCGCTCAAGCTGGTTTTCAGATCACCACTGCTGAGAGATCTCTCTCTCTCTCTCTCTCTCTCTCTCTCTGCTGGATCAGCTGGGTAGGTTGCAGCCAAAAAAATTGTGTGTCAGAATAACATCCCCCCCTCTTTCAATGACACTCTTGAAAAACATACCTACGGATTCCTCTGCTTAAGTTTTGATCGCACACAGCAGCATGCATCAGACCTGTGACACACACACACTCGCACACACAGCTTAGTTAGGTAGCCATAGGTAACCCGTAATGTCCCACAGGAAATTCCTTTGACAGCTTGTACTTTAGGAACATTCAGATAACAGCAACAGCGAGTTGCACACAAAAAAATAACCCATGACGTATGACACAACAACTACACCCAGATGTACACATGGATAAACAACTACATGAAATCTATCCCTCATCAGATTCTAAGCAGGCTGTATATAAATATAACACTGAACCCTCAAAGACTTCAGGATTGGTTGATTCAAGCTAGTTAGTTTTTTTAGGGTTAATGAGGGCATAGGGATTGAGTCAATATGTACACAATGAGCACTAATGCATTTGATATGGTATGCATAACACGTTCATGCTGATGGTAGAAACTATTTGAAATCACTAGACAAGAAATATTTTTTGTTACATCATGCAACGAAGCCCTCACTCAAACCCCAGTGGATTAACACACAAACAATAAAGCTTTCTGTTAGAACAGTAAGAACACAAGCCACAATGAAGTAGAGTCAGTGTCAGTTAGGTCATTAATGGCAAGGTATTTGTTTTCTGACATCTACACAGAATGAAGGCTGAATGAAACACCGTCATCTATCATTTGTAGAAATAAATTCATGTGTGTGGGGGGGCGTGCATATGTTTGAATCTCAATGTCTACCTTGAGCCTTAAGTCCTCAAAGACTTAAATGACATGGGTCAATTTAATGATTGGTTGATTCATGCCAGATAAGTGTTTGAGGGTTTAGGGCCTCGGGTTATGGAGGACATTGGAATTAAGCCAATAAATTCTACACATTAACAGGTTAAGGAGGCAAGGACAGGTTGAGGAGGAAGGCTGCATAAAAATGTCAAGTTATTTTTTTTATCTGTTTGTGCTCTTCTCCAGAGTGCTTATCAAGCCAGAGGTACTTTGTGACCTTCCTGAGTGTGTTCCTCCTGACGGTGGTCCTGGGCCTGGGCATTCTGGCTGTGCTTAGGATCATGCTCAGGCGCCGAGAGAAAACCCAGACAGACAACCAGAGCCAGCAGCCCGATATCAACAAGAAGGTCGGTGTTGTTCCCCTCGGGACTCATGTTTTGTGTGTGTGTGTGTGTGTGTGTGTGTGTGTGTGTGTGTGTGTGTGGGCGTGTGGGCAGGAGGCACAGGTGATTCTGACATTTGTTATCATCTAACCTCTCAGCACCTCTCCATAACCCAAAGTCCAATACTGACAATTAGCTGAGGCCCACTTAAAATGGGGCTTATTAATTTAACCCACTCAGTGTACATCTATGTGACGTTGCATGTCACATCAGAGGCAAATGAACAAAGTAAGTGTTATGTCCACTGAGACTAGTTTCCTTTGTTTATCAGTAGAGGGCAGCATCTTTCCAAGAATAACTTCTAAAAGCCCCAGAAACTAAAATTTTAAAAAGACAGTCCTTGATTATCATCATTTGCTAAGATTCTGATGAATGCCCCTCATAACCCAGTAGCTTTTTGTCCAGTTCAACATACCTCTCCTCTGCTATTACAGAAATGTGGCTTTGTGACAAGTCTGGGTCATAACATAACTCAGAGAAAGTGGTAAACTTAACAGAATGGTCATGTGGCGTCAGTGTCCCAGCACAACATAGGACTCTCTCTATAGGACTATGGACACATACTCCACTTGACCACATTCTTGGAAACTCCCCAGGTCTTTGTAGCTAACTCTGTATTTGGGAAATAGAATGGCTCAGACTGAGTGTGTCGGTTTTCCACCAGAGCCCCATGTCATTCGCCACCAACAATGCCTGTGCCTCTACAAGGCCCTGTCTCAGATGTTAGGCTTCCCTTTGAACAAAAAAGCATTGTGATGATAACAAACTATTGTTTTTGTCTAACAGGACCGCTCCTACGCTCCAACAGTGAATGAGAAGACTGTCACATACCGGCGAGACAACAACGTCGAGCGGCCTGTGGAGATGCACATACAAGTGCCCAAGATGCCCCTCGATGACATGTGGCAGTAGAACGTTGCAGAATGGCAGGTGGATGGGAGTCAGATTGGCAGTCAGCACAACCATGAGTGGATGGACTTTGAGCTTCTAATGTGGCACACTACTCTACTTTCTGTAGAGGGGAACTGTTTGGGACCTCACCTTTTAGTTTGATTCTCAGCACTAAACTCAATGCGGTACTTGGCCTTGATTTCCAGGCTCCATGACAGTTCCTACAGAAGAGTGTACAATCAGAAGGTAGCTTACTTTTGTTCCATGTTGGACTTCTTTCATTTGTATTAGTTTTTTCCTTTGCTTGGTAGCTCTTTGTAAATTTGTTTCTGTGTTAGAGTTTGTTACATATTTAAGTTGATGAAAAACGTTGTTTTATTTATAGTTTTTATACACTACACTTTCCAGCTCAGCATTGCTATTAACATGGTAATGCACCATAACTGAAGAGCCTGATGGAGGACTTGTGTTAGCTCGCCACCTAGTGGCAGCTCAGAATACCTTCTCATCATTCGAGGGATTCAATCCAGCAATTAGCACCAAATAACTTTTCAGTGGCTGGCCGGTGATGATGGGTTCCCATTTAGTTGGAAGATTAATTTGGAATCTCCTATAACTGGATGTAGGTAAACTTTAGATAAGATGTCGAATTTTTCACAGTTTTAATTATTGTCATAGGCAGCCTCAGGCAGAATGGGTAATATCATTGGATTGGACCCTGTCGTGTCGTTGTCATGTACGCAACAACTGTAGCTTATACTGTGCCGCAAAACTGGCATCACTAAAATGTCATGTATGTCTTACATGCAAGATTGCGAGATTATCCTAAATTCAGCGGCATGTACGAACGGTGCAAAATCACTAGATGCCACTAGCCAAAATGTTGATGCCCCCTTGGCCAGGTACTTGCAACCAGTGATGATCCTCCTGTTCTAGACTGTTAGATTACTGGATTTTTTTTTCTTTGATCATAGTTGGAGGTCGCATAGTTTACAGAATCACCTCATATCAGTGCAGAGCAAGGACTTAAAGGGTACGTGTTTTTGTCTCGTTTCCTGAATGTTCTACCTTAATCTACGACTTGATTTTGATACAGAGTGGATTGCTTGCTCTTTTTACACACGTTACTGCTTCAAGTCGAAGCCACACTTTTTGATGTTTTTATTTGATGTCAATTTTAGTGTAACTGGAAAACGTGAAAATGGCCCAAGGCTTTTGCTGAATCTAATGACTCCACTGGAATTGTTATTCTGGGCCTAAGCGTGACAAAGCAAGTAGCCTACCTTGTGTGTGTATATGAACGCCTGCAAACGATGTCTTGTACTACTGAAGGAGGTTGGTGGAATCAATACAGGAGTGGGACTGGAGTGCGTAGAGACAGTGACAGCTGGTGGGAATGGGAATTTTCACTACCACTTCCGACTTCCCACTCCAACTCTTTCCTGTGAGCTTTCCGCCGCCTCTAATTTGATGACCAATAGTTTACTTTACTTTTCTTGTTCATCTCTAGTTCAGGATTTTTGATTATTTATTGTATTGTTCTTTTCCTTTGTTTATGTTTTTTATTGTTATTTTATTTTGTGGATTATATACATTTGGTACGAAAGTCACCTAGCACTAGTGTGTTTGTCTACCTGGCAAAAATCTGTTTGCAATAATTCTATAAGCACCAAAACAAATGCCCTTCAAGACACCTAAAATAAACCTTTACATCTTAATGTAGTGAATCAACAACCTGAAGGTTTTGTTATATTGTCGATATCATGAACAGACAACTGACCAAAAAAAAACAATCTTTGACGGAAGACCCACTGGCCACTATTTAAGTCTGATCTTGAGTTAACAATAGTTAGTTAAGTTTGGCTATTATTAAATGCGCATTCATTTGGTTTTACTTTTCTCAATCATTAAATGCATCTTGTGGAATTCAGACCTAACCACATGTCTTGAACAACCTGTAAAATGAAGGAGCTTGTTGTCGCCATTCACGCATGACCTTTTTGATCTATTTATGCACAATGCAATTTCTTTTTATTATTATTTAATTTCTAATTGTAGGTGTTTGTTTAAAACGGTCTCCGATAGCTAATTTTAATAGTCCGATCGTGTAAAAATACACATTACATTGCTCAAACTTCACAACTTGTTTCCATTACGCAGACGCAAAGATTGAATTAATTGTAGAAGTTGGTGTTTTATTTGCAAAATGTTTTTTTTTTGCGTAGTTAACTATGCTCAGCATAATTGTTAGATTAATATTTTGTTTACCAGAAAACATGTAAAGCACAACTAGACCATAAACCAGGGCATTGATAATATTTCATTAACTTTAGGGTATTCACATAGCACTTTCCATTCCCTTCCATAATATGATCTTAATTTGTGTTGATGTCTCTATGAAAAAGGTGAAATAAAATCACAGTTGACATAATTACACTAAATATCGTCTGTTTACTTATATTTCCAACTATATATCCTGTGATCGCTCTTCAAGTCACGAGGATTTGTTATATTTGCGGTAGATTCCTTTCAGACAGCGGTTTTTGTTGTGTAAGCAGGTTACGGTGTTACACTGTAGCCTATGCTTTTATGCAAATTTTCCTAGGTAGTCTATATCTTTCTATAAGCCTACAGTTTATTGGGTTGACCAATTCACTATGAGGGGGAAGGCCTACTGCGATCGCAACTGCCTACAACTCAGATACAATACACAACAGGGATTCACATTTTCACTTGGACACTTGGGGACGCCATTGACAAACGGTTTGCTACTTGGAAGTCTCAAAAGCAAGTTCGCGCAACTTGAATTTCAACCTCTTCAAGTACTTGGATACTTTACATATTTTATCTGAGCCATTGTTCCAAGTGTATCTAATGCAGTTTATCCTTGGTCTATTTTTTTATTTAAATGCAGACCTGTATGCGTGACCTATTTGATTTGAGATATTTGTCTGATGGAATTGTTTTATGCCAGATTGAAACATATAGCCCCGATATGTAACATGAACATTATTACATTCTCTTAACTTGTAAGAGACGTTCATAATATAAGACTGTTTAGTATGTTTTAATCACTGACCGAAGTCCTGATAGTTTTCATGACACTCGTTCTTGGCTGAAATAGGCCCTATACGAAGTCGAACCCTAATTATTTCGAGGCGATTGAGTCCCGGAATAGTGTAAACTTCTTGATATATTTACTATTATATGACGATAGTTTGTATTTTCCCTTAAAGTCAATCGACCGCTAGACTAGCATTTTCTAAGAAATGTATAGCCTACTGGGTGAGCCAAGAGACCTATAGTGCAAAGTGTCGTTTTACTTTGTAATAAAAATAAACCTTGTTTGTGTTGCATATAGCCTACCAAGCAATCATTAAGCCTACATATTTTTTTTGGCTCATGGATTTGGTTCAGCATTTGGCAAAATATTGGTGGACAAAAACAAATAGGTTATCGAAGAAGCCACATGTTAGGCCTATGTGTAATTGTGTACTCTAAATAGACATCGTTTGCATATTAAATTGGCTGTTTTAGGTTTGCCATTTCCATAAGACATATTTATTTCTTCCCCAATTATACTTACTACAGGAAAATGAAGCGACCTTCAAGAAGTTACTTGGTCACAAAATGATTTGAGGCCTGCCAAAAGTATGAACACGTGCAGTAGCTGTAATATTTTTCGACCGAACATGCCTGAACAAGTTTTTACCAAACTATTAGGGTTGTTTATGAAGAAGATCCTTTTTGTTCAAAATGTGATCAATATTGAGCCTACGGAAAATTAATTGCTTCTACATCCCTATGTCCTGGAATTACACATTTGTCAATTTAATTATTTTTCTACATCATAAAGTAATCAGTTTTAAAAGATTGGTGACGACACGACTGCTAAATAATCTAAAACTCCTCAATGAATACTAAATGGCGAGATGTAGGCTAATTTTCAGTGTACCAGTCAATGGAAATTTCATATCAATAAGGTCAAAACCATAATGACTTTATTACAAGGCTTAAACCAACGATCAGTGTTTTCAAACATGTACATGCTTAAATTATAAAAGCAAATAAAACACTCGAACGGAGCTATACGATTCTAAAATCATAAATATTATTCCAAAGTGCGACTCAGACTTCAACGTACAAGTCCAATTCATGGATAAATAAAACAGAAACAACCATATATACAATTTCAGGCTTACCCCTAAACGAGAGAAAAAGAGGAAAGAAAGGAAAAAATGCAAAAAGTAAAAATGCATATCACTCCATATCAAACAGCAATGCACAAGAAAATGAGGCTACTGTACAAAACCTGTCTCCTGAATTAACGCCGTCATCCCCTCGTATTCAACAGCTATATTTCAAGGCTATTTTTAGTTTTTTTTTCCATCTGGGCGCTCTGGGTAGTCCTTAAATAAATCCATAGGTCATACCAAAATATCCGTCGGCCAAACAGTTAAGACATTAGTCATTCCACAACTTAAGACAAAATCTCTGACATTTTGACCAAAAGACTTGATTAAGCGTTGCTCTGATTCAGTCATGGGCGTGAAAAGGTGTACTTAGAATGTTTGAAAGTAAAGTGCTGCAGTATTGTAGACTACTGAACGAAAAAAAAGAACAGAGGTTAAAATGATCAAATTGACACCCAAATATATAGTGTAAACATTTCAACGTCTTCTCAAGTTAGCAAGTTTTCTTCGCTGATTCTTCCTGAACTCGTAGGAGAGCGCTGCTTTCGTCTTTTACGCAAAAGTCGGTCTTCTAAACAAACTCATGCTCGCAATAGATGTAGTAAATAATTTTGATGAAAGACTGTAGAGACCGTGTATATTCTTATATACTTTTTTAACAAAATGCCTTCTCAAAACTGATAGTGTGTTCCAAAAAATCTTAATGTCTTCTGTCTTAGTTCGAGTAGTTTTTTGTTTGTTCGTTTGTTTTCTTTTTTTGTCAGTGCATGTGCAACATTTCAGTGTAAGCTATATATATTTGGAGAGTTAGTATGGACCTCTTAGTTGATTGCATTGTGGCCGTTCAATCCCGCCGTTTGGACAGAATCATTTGGATGCATTAGGTCAGGGGAATGGCACGATGGGCTACCGGGCACACTCTGCTCGCTGTCAGTGTCGCTACCCTTTTTACACCCGTTCCCAGAACCCGGTTCTCCCGCACCACCCACACTGTGGGTTTTCACGTGTTTGCTGAGATGGTCACTGCGCATGAAGCGCTTGTTGCACACCGGGCAGGCGAACCTTTTTTCGCCGGTGTGTGTGCGGAGGTGTCGCTGCAGCTCGTCGGACCTGGTGAATCTTTTCCCACAGAATAGCCAGTTGCACACGAACGGTCGCTCTCCAGTGTGCCAGCGCAAGTGCGCCTTGAGGTGAGACGTCTTCCCGTACACTTTCCCACAACCCGGAATGTGACAACTATGCAACCCTTTCCTTCGCAGGCTTGCTCCTGCCGGTCCAAGTCTCTCCGCCTCTTGGCAGTTTGGACAGTCGCAAGTGGCTCTCCCTGAGTAGCGGCGGGCCGAGGACCGGGGGGACCCCGCAAGTGAGACAGCAGGAGAACTGACAGAGGACAAGACAGAGCCGTTTGCACCTGTTATGGACGTGGGGCTTGAGTCCGGGTAGGTGGCCGGCAGCACCGGTTTGAATCCGTCCATCAGGTGCTGCCCACCGGTAAGGAGATGAGACGATGGGCTGGCGCTGAAAGCGGAGTGGCTCAGCGTGGTGTAGTCGGAGTTGTAGCCTCCCAAGGGAGAGTGAAGCGAGGTCTGGAGCGCAGCGCCGTTTGTGCTCTGAACATCAATCCAGCTCGGTCCCACGTCCCATGCCCAGGCTGATGTCCCACCGGTCCCCACCTCCCCAGTGGATATGCCCGGGTGAGTGGACTTAAACCACGAGTCATACGGATGCGCAACGCTCATCCTCGGATAGATACCTTGCAAACTGTCAACCGAAGTATGTACCTTGGAGATAAAAACCGACTGCGGACTGGGCTCTTGGGAGCAATTTGTAACAGACGACTGGAAAACGGAGTAGTCGTTTCCAAACGGGGTGGTGGGTGAGTTGGTCGTCAATGAGAAAGCACTGGATCCGGGAGATCCGTTGACGCTGAAGGAGTCCGTCAATCCAGCACCACCCCGCGCTGCTCCCGACACTCCGAACGTGGGGAGGCTGGAGCCAAGGCTGCAGCTGCTCGGGGCGGCTCTTTTCCACGGGTGAAATCCTTTCGCAAAAGATGAGGCACTATCCGAAAGAGATGATGCGGAGGGGCTCGAGCTCCCAATTTTATTACAGGTTGCAGCTAACATGGCCAGAGGAGTTGATCCTAACCTTGGTTCTTCCTAGACGAAAAAAAACAAAACAAACAAACAAAAAAAAACACAAAACACTTTAGACTTGTGAAGTACATTTGTACAGGAAAACAAGAAAACAATCAAATATAGATGTAATGCATATCATGTTGGCATGTAGGGATTAGGTCTAGCATAGACGAATCAAGAAACATTTTGAAACTACAGTATGCGTAAACTGTTATTATGGCAACAGAAAACACTAGTAGACTCATTGACATTAAATATTTTGAATGTAAAGCCATGCTTGTCTACAAGTTGAGTAAAATTAAGTCATATTTACCAAATCTGAATTATTAGTTTGTATTCCAGGTAAATAATAATGAGACACTCGAGGATATTCTGAAAAGTTGCTTCTGTGAATTCACCACACAGCAGTCTAAACACAGCGCAATGTATTTTTTTGAGAAAAAAAACGCACAAAACAAGAGAAGAGTAGGCCTATGAGCAAATAACCTCACTCACCCCTAGAAGTGAAGTTGCCATCTCAGAAGTGTGCGCTTTGAAGGATGCCTTTGCATTTATAAGTCAGCTCAGTGTTTTTTTAGATGTATGCCGTACAATGATGCTTTTCCGCCCATCCCACCGCAATTGTAGTTCCTCACTGGCTTTGAAGTGCCGCTTCGATACTCCGGGCCAATCAGAAGTCAGGAAACTCAGGAATGTCTCATTCTCGGTGTGATGTCATCGGCGATTCAAACTACTTCCCTCTTATAGTTTTCTAGAGATTTAAAGGGAAAGATAAGTCAAGAATACTTGTCTTGGGCCAATTTGCACCATGCTAATCCCGGTCTATGATCAACTAAAAGTGTTTATCTGTCATTAAACGTTAATTGGTACCAACGCTTAACTTTACACATCGTTTCAATATCCAATACATTTCCTTCACACCTGTCTGTGCTTTTACTTTAGTATTTTATTTCTTTATTTGACTCTTGCGTCCCATGCATCCCTTTTCTTAGAGTCTCTTTCCCTTGTTCTTCTGACAAGTGGCCCGAAAGGCACCCGGATGAGTGGCCTGAAAAGCCAACAGACACAAATTATGAGCACTCCTCCAAATATTCCGCCTCTGGGCGAAGGGCAGTAGCAGGATAGTTATGTAATAAATATGTGTGTTGCTACTGTGAAGAGGGGTAGGAGGATAAATGTCTGTCGCGTCCATTTGTGGCTCGTGACTCGGAATGTTGCGAGGGCGTGGCAGGCCAGCCCTAGGGGTGGAAGGGGGTGGGCACGCGGAAGGAGCACCGTTTCACAAATAAAAAGGAATTAACTTCATCCCCGTTGTCCCCGCGCTTCCATCACATTCACGAGCAGGTCGACTGTTTGTTTAATTCACCGGTTGCGCAAGAGAGTGGTTTGTGGGTAAAGGTGACAAAGCGCCGGCAGATAATATACAACTCATCCCCTAATTTAATTTGGAAAAAAACTCTCAAAGGTGATGATGGGATGGGATTAGAGGGAGACAGGAATATTATGTAATTCTCAAAACTGTTATTATTATAGGCCTACCCATTGGTATGTTTTTCCCACGAGTGAATAACACTTTAGGCTTAGGCTTATCTTCTCCAGCACAGAGTATTTTGTAGATTTTAAAGCGCCAAATATTTTGACAGCTTTTTGGAACAGGGTTTTTACATGGTTCATATCTTGGGTTGAGAAAAATATAACGAAATTCGTTCTACGGCGGCCGGGCAAAGAGTTTATTAAATTTAATACATTTCCTTTAGTAACCTGTCACTGCCCTGCCTTTTTCATCACCCAAGTCTTCATTAGCATGCGCCGCGCGTGGACGGCATGCATTTCATTTGAATTTCAAATTTAATAAAGCGACAGCCTCTAATCACGCGCAGTTTTATTTGTTTGATATTACCGTGGATCTTGACCGGGCCCGCCGCGCGCCTTGACCAGCTTCATCATTACAGGACAGAGGGAAAAGTTAATTAAAACGCGCGCGCAGATTCCTCATCCGCTCATCTGCATCTCGCTCGCCGGCATCGCGCGTTTACAGCAGGCATGATGGATGGACCGCCAGATTAATTTAACTGTTACCTCAGTACATACAAGTATTTTAATTCACCCTTGGACTGTTGTGTGTATCAAAATGTACCAAGACTCCCCTCTGATAAAACAGTGCAATTTCAGGGCAAACTAAGTTGTTTCGCAGCCTAATTTTACGCATATGATCAGCGCTGTAATACAGTCTAAATTGTTCGAAAATTACTCTGAAAATGATTATCTTCCTTGCAATCCACGGCAACATCTTATTTCTTTGGTAGGCCTACATTAATTTGGATGGATATTTGTGGGTCAATTCATTTGTCGAGACAAGGCACTCATGTTTAGGTACTGAGTAAAGCTAGCAAATAAAACGAGTAGTAATATTTTCAGGTCATTGGTAATTGGTCTAACCGATTCTTGATATTTGGTAGCCATGTCACAGGACGGCTAAATTGACGATGGCATAGCATCTCCTGCAGACGGCGATCTGTGACAGCAGGGTTTGTTGCGCCATGCACCGTTTTCTTAAACTCAGTCATCTGTTATGGTAAGTAGACATGGCTACATTGGAACTGCTAGTGACTGATATATAGCACAGTGAATCACTTTTGGAATTTATTAAGACTCCGGAGGACTTCAACGGTTAGAAATGGTTGCTTGATGAGCCATGGGGATAGTGTCATAGTGCACAAAACTATTCTTTGCCAGTATTAATTATAGCGTTTCATTGGAGAGGGGGTTTGTGAATTCACATCGTTTTATTTAATTTAACAATTTGCTCACTATGTGTTTTCTGCAGTACAGCAACGTTTCAAAGTTCAAAGGTTGGTTTACAGGTTGCTTTCTTCCGGATGACCTGACTGTAGACCTATTTGCCGCCCAATAGAACAGATGTTCCCCTTTTCAGGCATTCTTTTCTCACACGTATGGTGTATATTGCGCTTGTGAAATCCCGTTTGAAACCTGTTCCATTCGGGGCCATAATAACCGCATTAGTTCGGACCATCGAACACGGACAAAACGCGCCAAGCATCGCGTGCTTTCAAATGAGACTGTGTGGAGTTTGAAGAAAGAGCCACTCGATTCTAGTGTCATGAAAATGACGGTGGAAGATTTAATTGTTTGGAGTGGAGGTTTGTTTTGCTGTTTTTCTTTTCTTTTCCAAAAAGAGAGAGAAAAAAAACGGTTAAAGCTAAGCGGTTATCCAAAGGGGCACTTGCTGAAGAAGCCCTCCACGGTGAAAACTGGTGCAATTACCCGCCAAGGCAATTAGCTAGCCATCACAGAGAAATTAGCTCAATCAATGTTGCGTGAAATATTGGGAATTATTTTGTTCAGAGTATCAAATGCAGCAGTTGTTGTCTGGTGTCGTACACACCACATCATACTTAAAACCTGCAATAATTACGTAGATCTAAAATTAGAACATTATAGGCGTTGTGAGGCAATTGGCCTGAAATTCTTGGACTGAAGCCTCGGTTTTTCAAAGGTGTTTGTTCTAAATGTATAATTTAAAAATGTCTGAGAACAGGTTTCCATAGTTATTAATAGTCTATACATTAATTAAAGGTAGTTCTTTCCAGTGCTCCCGTGGCATTATGACTTCTCCATCAGACATATTTAATCAATAACATTTGCATACATTAGGATATACTAATACTAACTGTACAGATTGCACAGATAAATGCAACTGACCATGACCACAATATATCGATGGAAAATTTACATTTGTTCAATGAACAAATGATTTATTGAAATGTGACCTCCATTACTCTTTCTAAATAAAATGAGCAAATTTAGTATAATGCCAGATATTCACAGACTGTGTGCTATGTCACACTCTTGAAACTTTTTAACAGATTGCAGGGACTTTTATACTCAGTGACCCCTTGTTTTATACATCAGATATGTCTTCCCAGTAGTGTCACAAGTCATTTGTTTATATTTATTTGTACATAATCCTTTTACTGACAGTAAATTTGTGTGCATTTCATTTAACACTGAATTGAGACTTTGTAAAGCATGTGCAGCAATCAGTTCATCTATCAAGGTTACTTCATGTCAATCACGAAGGGCTTGGACTAACATAAGGATACCACAGGTGTGTGTCTCCTTCTGTCTGTCCTGTTTTTTCTTTCTTTTCTTTCTCACTCTTTTTTATGAGGGCTCTGGCAGAACAAAGGCAATCTGTCCATCAGAGTTCCTGGATGTTTGTAAGACAAACAGGTCGTGTGTGTTTGTGTATGTGTGTGTGTGTGTGTGTGTAAAGTGGAGTGCTTAGGATTAGCCCCGACTGGCAGCTTCCTGTAATTATGCACTCTAGAGGGCATGTTCCAGTGCCTCAGGACATCACAGCGGAAGTTATTCGCTGTCTGTCAGCGGCGAGGAAGGGGGATGAGAGAAAGGAGGGAGGGAGAGAGAGAGAGAGAGATAAAGTGAGAGAGATGAAGGGAGAAAGAGGTAAGGGAATACTGTAAGTCATAGGGGAGTTTCTGGGAAAAGTTAACACCTGCCTGGTTCATCTATGCAAACATGCATGAGTGTACAGTAATGTACTGGTGTTTAAAGTCACCAATGAGAGTTAAGTGTGCCAGCATCTATTGCATGAAACCACCGGCAGGTTTTATCTACAGTGGGTGGTAATAAATAGTGCTAGGTGAGAATTTATATACCAAATAGTCACTGTGTTTTTACAAGACCACCATATTATTGTCTTTATATTCAGTTTACTCATTGTTATTGTAAAAACATACATCCTTACAATAATGGCAATGGAAAGATTAGCATTTTGACCTCAAGAAAATCCCAATCTCTCTCTCTCTCTCTCTCTCTCTCTATCTATCTATCTCTCCTCATCTGTACTTCGGTATTAGGTTTATTTGTCATATATTAACTGGGGCTCCTCATTGTTTTTAATCAGACAGTGACTGTCAGCGCTGGTCATATTTCATCCACACATTGGCAGGCTCGTGAGACAGGATCGTCCCGTCCAGGGGTTAGCACAGGTCAGTCATCATCAGAATCTCAGACGGTGCCGCAGACGACTGTGTGCCTGTGTAATATAATTACACCACCACTAAACCAGCCCCACACAGGTCATTTCTGCATTCATATATGTGAAACATGCATGCATACATACATATTTACTATACATACGTGTATACATACATACATGCATTCAAGTGACACACATGACAAGGTCCTTATTACCCAAATGGTTTCAATTCATAGGCCGAACTGCTACAAGTATGTAAATTAATTACATATATTTGTGTATGCAGGGAAAAGACCTTGTCCTGGTGACATGAGGACCTGATGTCTTTCTAGAGGGACTATATTATATCCTCATATGACCATAGTGTGTGGAGACATGATTATGTCACTACAGTGTACACACATATAGGGAGGAATGACAAGGTCACTATCCCTTATGAGATTTAATGTCAGGGTGTTCCTATAAATTACACACAAGACAAGGTCCTTTCCCCTCTAGGGCTATCAGAGTGTATCACTCACAGACCTCTTTGTTAAAGTCTTTACCTCTGTAGCTTTAAAGCGCTGTTAACCTCTTCCTCTGTGGAATGATTGAAATCAGGTCAGTTTTGGTCAAAGTTGCTCTAGATGCTTTGGTGTCATCTGTAATCATTGCTGTGAAGTGGGCCTGTCAGGTGAACAAAGCTGTAGGTATACTCAAGCAGAAAGTGTGTGCATTGTGGGGCTGTTTTTAAGTTTCTTCTTATGAGTGTGGTGTCTGTATCAATGCATCACTCATTGGGCCACACACTGTGTGTGTGTGTGTGTGTGTGTGTGTGTGCAGCACATGGAGAACTTGAAGAGAAGAATTAAAAGAAGAAAGAAAGAAAGAGAGTGACAGAGGACATAACATGAGACAGAAACTGTGGGCAGAAACAGACAAGAAGCAAACAAAATAAGAACGAACAGAGAAACAGACAGAGAAGAGTGAAAGAGAAGAGAGTAACTAAAACAGAAAACAGAAAAGGGACAAAGAGATAAACAGATAAAATGAGAATGATGGACACACAGAGAGGTGTAAAAGTGATGTGTAAGTGATGTGAGAGAGAGTGATGTAGAGAGAGAGAGAAAGGGAGAACTGAAGATGGGCCAGAGGGAGTGGGAGAGATGAGAACACACACACACACACAGCATGGTGTGGTCTCTTTGGTTGGTTTAATCACAGCTTTTCCCAAGTGCTGGTATTGACAGTCGTCCCGTGCGGGCCATTTTGCTGCCTCTCTCCAAGGTTAAATGAAATTGCAGTTTGTCAGATTCTCCCAGTAGCGCGACAGAGAGCGCAGAGACGGTGAACTGATATTCAACGCACGACTGATGAATGAGTGTGTGTGTGTGTGTAGGGGTGTGTGTGTTTGTGGGGGGTGCATGAATTTGTTTCTGTGTGTATCCCTAAGCATGTGCATATGAAAGTGTGTGTGTGTGTGGGGGGGGGGGGGTGTTTGCGTTTGACACACTGTGGAGGACTGGCACTCAGTGTGTGTCTGATGAATGTGTGGTGCGATCAACACAAGAGCTTCATTAAGCCATACATCACAGGGGCAATTTAGCATGTCATCACATCTGCTGTGTCTCATCTCCCCAGTGTGTGTGTGTGTGTGTGTGTGTGTGTGCGCGCACGCACGTGTGAGGGGGAGAGCAACAGACAGAGAGACAGGGGAAAGGGGGGAGGTGTGAAAAGACAGACACAGACACAGGGGAAGAGAAAGAGAAAGGGAGAGAGGTCCCCTTCTGTGGTCCTCCTTGTCAGCAGGCGAGATATTTATCTGGGGTTACGTTCCCAACAAGCCCCCTCATGTCGCCACTTGGCTCTCCTGATCCACTAACATGCTTAGCAGCCAGGAGGCCACATGTGGACGGACATGCATCACATGTTTAGGCGCACACACACACAAACACAAACATGCACACACACACACAAACCATGCACCATTTAACCATTTACAAGAAACCATCAGATACACACACACACAATGCGTACAATACATGAATCCCCTCACACACACATGCAGAAAAAAAGACTTTGTCCACACATTGGTGTTGAAATACACTCACACACACGTTCAAACACACATGCTGTGGGGCAAGGGTTAATGAAGCCAACACACACTGGAACTTTTAATACAGGCTGACACACATGCACACACTTTTTGTGCTCTTAAGGCTTTGCACTGCCCATACAGACCAGAACACTCACTGCAGACATGGAGGATGAAGCAAATTTAATAGACCCATACAGAAGATTTACATACATAATAATGAACATATACTTTTCTACGCGCACACACACACAAACACAGACACATGCACACACGCATGCACAGACGCACATTAGCATTTACCAACCCCACCTCCACACACACACACACACACACACACACACCTGCATTAATGATAGCCATTCTGCCTGAGTCATCTCCTGACGTGTGTTTGTCTCAGTGAGTCACCCTGGGCCGGGCTGGACAGTGGTATTTTCCTCTCTGAGTTAATAGGGGTAGTAAGCATGGCGCAGGGCGAGACTGACATCTGCACTGTTCGGCCCCATCGATTCCCATTGACACGGCCGTTAGGCTCACCGGCAGATCATTAAGCCTTCACCACCAATCTCCATGCAGAATAGCCCCGCTACTTTACACCTGATTGATTTAGCATCATCCTAACCACACTCATCACACTATCTCTCTCTCTCACACACACACACACACACACATACACACACTAATAATAAACAAACACTTGCATCGCATATACACACATACAGGCAGATAGCCAGCTCATTTTAATCACTACTGGCTTTGATCACTTTTGGTGCCTTCCAGCAGCTGAGAGCACATAAATAACAGCCAGCTAACGATGCCCAGACACTGTTTATTGTCATATGAGCCACTTGTTTACCCATGTGTGTGTGTGTGTTTGTGTGTCTGAGTTTCAGTGGGTTAATCTGTAAGTCTGCCCATCTTTGCGTATATGAGTGTGTGTGTGTGTACTTGTGTGTATCTTGATGATTGCATCTGTGTATCTGTGTATGTGCAGTGTGTGTGTGTGTGTGTGTGTGTGAGCACACACACTGATGCTGTTTATTTAATTAATGTTGCTGAGGGTGGGGGGGCAGTGTGAATCATGCGTCTGGCCGCCATGCTGCTGGACAAGAGCCTGGGCCTCTCTGATCAAGCATGCCTCACAGTCCCAGCTAAGGGTTTTTCTGCACCATTTGGCTAATTGACATTGATTGGCATTAATTGATTGTGTCCTATGAAAACTAACTCCCACTTTTGCCACTCTTTTTAAAGTACTCTCTTTAGACCAGGGGTCTGAGATAGATCAGTAATATATTATTCAAATACATTTGCAAAATCTGCAAAAAAGGGGCTTTCTGCTTTTCATGTATTTTACTGGGAACAGGCCACTACAAACAGGGCCTGTTACTATCACCCTAGCAGACAGAATGGTGCTGTTGATGGTAATTTTTATGATTGTGATGGTTTATGTCTGGGATACCTGCCACAGCTAACTTTGGCACACTGTGTGGGTTATGGCAATGTAGTTCTCCCCGGAAATGCAAGTATGTGTGTGTGTGTGTGTCTGCTTGTTATCATTATTGTAAATGTGTGTAATTGTGTGTGTGTGTGGTGGTGGTGGTGGGGCTGTTGGAGTAGGTTGGATGTGTGTAGTGTCTAACTGTTAACTTAAGTATCAGTGTGAGTGTGTGTGTGTGTGTGTGTGTGAGAGAGAGAGAGAGAGTGAGATTTCCCCTGTGTGTTTCATATCCTTATCAGTGCTGTTAGTCAGTGACCCCCCCCCCACACACACACAGACACAAACACACACACACACACACACACACACACACACACACCTCCCTGTACCCATCTGTGTGTTGACAGTGACACAGTGACACGCGCCCTCTGAGGAAGCCGACACAAACCACACACAAGCTGTTCCGCCATCAATAACACCACAGGCCCTGCCTGTCCTCTGGACAGCCCACCAAATTTCATTACCACCAGCCATGGTTTGGTGTTTGTGTGTGTGTGTGTGTGTAAGAGAGAGAGAAGGTGTGTGCCTATGCATGACATGGATTTCTATGTGTGTGTGTGTGTGTGTGTGTGAGAACAAGAGAGGTAGACGGAGTGGTGAAATGGCCACTACTAGAAAATTTCACTGACAAGCAGTGAAATTAGGAAACAGGTTATGTTACTTGCTATGGGGTCCTCTATCAGAGCAGGGTCATTGGAATCACATACACACACACACACACACACATGTGCCCCTGAGTGGAAAGATGTGACCGGGTCGACGTGTTTATTTTTTTAACACATATCCACACACTCACTTACTCACACCCTCTGGCATACACACTTGGGGGGATAGAACTGTGGCGATGCTGCTACAGATTCACTGTGACTGTAGCGGTGGGGTTGAAGTGATTGCCGGTGTGTATTTTGCCCCACTAAAGAGGTGTTGTGTGCCTGCGCCTGATTAGACCATCAATGACAGATGAGTGCATACAAACAGACAGCAGCCACCCTCCAACATGATCTCTGTTAACTGCAATTAAACACATGGCATGTTTAATTAACAGCAGCCCCCGATGAGTGTTAACGATGGGCACAGCTGGGGGTTAAGAAAGCTGTGAGTACATGTGTGTGTGTATATGTATGCATATGTGTGTGTACGTGTCTGCATATGTGTGTGTCTGTGAGAGAGAAACAGTATGTGTGTGTGTGTGCATACCCCCACACCTGTGTGTATGTGTGTGTATGTATGTGAGCAAGTGCACGTAAATGCGACAGCTACAGTGTCACTTGTAAGGGTTTGGTACAGTAATGCTTATTGTTTGAAGGTGCTTTAATGTCTGACTTTTTCTGGACCAGTTGAAGCTTAGAGAAAGGAGGCTAGTCTCTAATTCAACCCTTGAGCATTGTATGTTGTGTTTGGAACGTTTGTCCAAATCGATGCAACAATCTGATGAATGTGGAAAATCTTTTCTGTTGTGCATGGGGTTTTGTTCTCCAAATCTTATCATGTAAAGCACAAAACAAAACCTAGGAAAGTCTAGGCATAAAAATGGCTAAACCTATGTCATGTTAAGAAGGACATTTTCAGTCACAGGCCCATTTAACACTGATTGGTGTTGGCACGTATTATGGCAAGACAATTTGTATGCATTTATAACACTGTGCTGTGGCTTTGTGGCACTTTTAAATATAGCAGCCATAGAAGAAAAGATTATAGTGTTAGGATGTATTGACATTCAGGGTTCACCTCCGAGATGATGAAGCTCAGACAGACACTCGAAATCTGCTTGTCTACAATAAGCCTGCTTGACACATTCCAATCACTATGGCGACTAAGAGAATTATATATTTGAAAATGCACTTACCTCTCTCCACTATTGCTGCATTTACATGGAAATACCTGTCTGTTGCATAGCGGAACAGATGGATTATGAAAATGTAAATATCAAAATATATAAATAAAGAGTTTACTTAGAAAAAAAATATTCCCGGTTGCTCAAATGAAATAGCATCATCTCAGAAAGTCCTTGATGGAGCTATTTGTCAAAGACAGCGCGTGTCTAGGGCCAGCTTGGACCTGGAATGAATAATGGATGGCTTTGAGATCTATTTAAAAGTCAATATGAAGTCGGGGGAAAAATGGCGTTATGAAAAACACAAGCTTACAGGAGGGTGGACCGGGGTGGCTAGATGGATGCCCCCTGGACACGGGGGGATCGGTGTACTGAGGAGGACTGGCTCTTGTATTGGAGAGAGAGATGCCACAAGGGTTGCTTCTTCAACAAGCAATGGCATGTCACATTTGTCTACAAAGACAGAGAGAGAGAAAAAAGAGAAAGAGAGAGACTGTGCGAGAGATAGTGGGTGAGAGAGAAAAACAGAGAACTTAAACCTAGTCTGTGTTTCCAGTAGCCAGCCTCTTCTGACATAAAGGGCCAACATCGGGGATCTTGGCTTTTTTTACAGCTAAAACATTGGCACTCTAGCGCTAGCAAAGACACACTAAGCTAAGCTAGCCCCTAAAATGCTAATCTAACATGTGCTGATCGACATGAAAGCCCTCTTACTAATTAATCCTATTGGATAACTATACGGATTAAGTGTAAAATCAGACTGTCATATCTTATTACACACTAGATCATAGGTTCAAGGGGTGTATTGTGTCCTGGTTGAATGAATTGTTGGTGAACAGACCTCAGAAAGCAGCCTCTTTACATCATTGTTAGGCATTCCATAATCAATGGCAACCTGTTCTCATGATATACTTGTCTGTGGACACAGACCCACTGAAATGTGTGTTGCTGGCAAAAGCATATCCCATAATGAATGAGATGATGTGGTAATCTTCACGTTGCTTTGCCTTGGAGGAAGTTAAAAACGTTTTCCATCAAGATTCTCTCGTGGTTTTCTTACTTTTTGATTTATCGCACATGTGAGAGGTGCAAAGAGCTAACCTAAGTCCGTGTGGTCAAACCGATGCCTTCACTGAGTGTTCAGTGGCAGGAGCTGCAGAGATTCAGTGAGGGCTCCTGCAGCGTCACGTCAGGAGTTATTCACATTTCAATAAACTTTTACCTCGTCCTCTGTCTGTTTTCAATAAAGTTTGGTGATTTATGGCACAGACTTGCCTTTACTCGCCGCGCTGATAATTGGATGCTTCTTAAAGGATGAGTTTTATTGATTTCGTCTGCAGCCGCCAATGGCGGTGAGCTGAAGTCTCTTGTTTTCTTTTCTGTTGTTGCATTTTTTTAAAAGCTTTTTTGTTTTTTTTGTTTGACGGCACAGTCAGAGGATCAATGTTTGTGGACCTAACTCACACACACACACACGCACACACACACACACACCACACCGCCGCCCAGCTCCAGCCAGGTTGTTTTATGCGCTCGTGTCCAGATTGATGGATTGATTGATTGAAACCTGTAATAGTTCATGGTGTTTTTTTGTCACTTCTGTCACTGGAATGAGCATTCATCACCACCCTCGAAGAGCCCAATAATATCCGTCTTTGCACATAAGGGGCTGTGTATGTGTGTGTGTGTGTGTGTATGTGTGTGTGTGTGTGTGTGTGTGTGTAAGGAGAGAGGGTGGGTTTGCTGGAACATAAATAATTACCCTAGTTGCTTGGATTTGTCTCCTTTCTGCACTTGTCTGGGTGCCTAAGCAGTGATGATTGTACTTGTACTTGTTATCGTATTTAGCTGCAAGACTCGAAGAATGCAAATGGAGCTACCCACATACAAATGTTGGCTGAGATTATACAAATTATATATGGGATTTTCTTGCATTACAGATTATAATAATATGCAGGATTTTTCAATTATGTGGGTATCTCACAGGACACTTCAGCAAACCAAAGACATAAAACACACACCTCTTACTATGGTTCTTACTATGGTTTGTATGGCTGATTATCCAGCGTAAGTTAAGAATACTTGAAATGTTAAAGAGTGAAAGGCATGTGCTTTACAGTCAACTGAGGAAATCTATCTGCATTCAGTTCACCGCACAACTGCATTTATTCCATTTTCTGTTCAAGAGGCAATCAGTAACCTTTAATATTCCATAGGTCTTTTTTCTTCAGTCCTTTTGTTCAAATGTTCAATTCAATTAGTCTTCCTCAACCACTGTCCTATGCTGCGTTAGATAATGGCCTGTGGTTATTGGACAACCAGGGTGCTGTGTAAAATTTAATATGGCTTCAGTGTCTTTTTTCATCCACAGGATTTCCCAAACATCACAGTGGACAATCACAGTGCAGCTGCCTGCATCCTCTTCATCAGTAGACTCAGATCAGTCTATTTCGCCAGCCACCCTGGCTTATTGTGATTGTTAACAATGGACTTCCTCTCTACAAAGCCAAACCACTGCACCACAGGTGGGGCCTTTTGTTTTAGTAAGACAAAAAACACTGACTGAAATTCTAGAATGGTAAAGAATTGTAAAAGATGTTTGAAGAGAATTCACTGGGTGTCTTTTAATGATTCACTGTGGGACATTCATACAATGACAGACTGGTTAACAAATTTACCCATATTGTGTGTTAAAATAAACTCTTTGTTATTCTTGCTCAGTCCTCTTTAAGTCAAATGTTCCCTCTCTTTTTTTCTGTCAGACTTTGTTGTATGTGTTAGATACTGTCCATCTTCTTGTCTGTGTATTTCTCTCTGTGTCTCTCTTTCATTCGCTCACTCTCGCTCTCTCTCTCAATGTCAAGTCAAGTCAAGTAGGTTTTTTATTGTCGTTTCAGCCATATACACAGTGCATAGTGAGACGAGACAACGTTTCACCGTGAAAAAAGACAGATACGTAATAGTGCCTACATACACTATTGCAGGACTACACAGATTCATTCACCCACTCAAACACACACTCCCACACACAACTACACACGCACAAGTGCACACTCTTGTACACATATGTACATACATTACAACACAGTTGTAAACAATTGGCAGGTCAAAATACAGGTGACCTAAAACAAACACGCTAGAGAGGGCATGGCTTTTAGCAGAGCACTGTGGCTAGTGGTGTGATTTGTAAACAGAAGACTGTTCTATATAAATATAAATAATAGCAGCAAGGCTAGGGGTTATGATTTGTAAACAAGAGACTATTCTACATAAATATAAGTGATAGCAGCAAGAAAGTGCGAGGGGCATAAAGGTGCAGTGTGCTGTGACGCACTACTAGGTTGCACTACAGGTTGTTCAGCAGTCTGACTGCTATCTATCTCTCTTCCAGGGTGTTTAATCTGACTTCATCAGAGGACCGCCATGGGGACAGGTGGTTAGATCCGTACAGCACATAATGGCTCCACTGGGAACAGTTGAATCCCTTGGGCTGTTTCTCTCCCCCCTTAATCAGTACACACATACAGTATGTATACTGCATGTTAGGGTTCAGCTTTTTTTATTTCCTTACTCTGTCTCTCTATCTTTTCTCTCTATCTACCCTCACTCTATCTTTTACACTCTTTCTCTGTTTCACACTTTGTTTCAGTGTTTCTTGCTCAGAACCCTCTAAACCTCCAGCCTTGTTCACATATCCAGGCACACCAGATGGGTTGACTTAAAAGGTATTCTATCCTGATCTTAGTGTTTTGTACTTTAAGGTTGGGTTTTAAGGTAAGGTTCCTGTTAAATGTTAAATAGCGTCGTTCAAATTGAAATTTTTCTCTCTTCATCTCTTGTCCAGGTCAACCAGGGTCTTTAATCTGACCTCAACAAAGGAGCAGGTTAGACCCTTACAGCATGTCACAGCTCCACTGGGAACAGTGCAGGCTATTGAGCCCTTTCACCCCTCTCATCCCTCTCATCCACACACACGAGCACATACACACACACACACATTCACACATACATATACAGTGTCCTCTGGTTAGACCCTTTAAGTATGTCACAGCTCCACTGGGAACAGTTCAGGCTATTGAGCCCTTTTACCCCTCTCTCTCTCTCTCACACACACACACACACACACCGGGGACAGTAGGGGCCATCAGGTCCTTTCACCTAATCAAAACACACACATGAATGTACAGTGTCCCCTGTACAGGTCCCTGGTGACTTCTGCTTGTAATAAAGTGCTTTAGTGTGTGTCTGGGGCCACAGTGAGGCCCCTGATGGGAGGGGGCCAATTAGAGCCCGGTGCCCCAGAGGAGTCTTTAGAGCGACACACAGGGCTGAGATTAGACCAGCGCTGATTAAAGACCATGGAGAGAGGAGGGTGGGGGACAGAGGCTGGAGTACTTCTCTAAGAAGCCTCTTCTAGATCCAGCAGAGAACCACTCCCGCTCTATAGATTAGGCCTATAGATTAGATTTATTACATAGCCTAATCTAATCTATCTCACATAGATCTGATCTTTCACAGTGTTTGTTTTTGCTTTTTGTTTCATTGATTTTTGATGTTCTGGGTAACATAAGAATGAAATAAATGTAGGAGAGGTGCACTTTCTTGCTGCGCTGCAGGGCGATGATATTTTAACAGCACCCTTGGCAATTCCATACAGCCCCCCCTTTGAGAAATGTATAACATGTTGTACATCATGCATATGTATAAATGTTGTACATCATGTTGGATATATACATCACCATTCAGTCACCCTCCAGCAGGTTATCTCCAGGATGTTGTTAACTGCAATGGCACGCCACCTTGGCAATGTAATGGAAGAGGGGGACAACATGCAGCTTTTCAAAACGGATCTAGCTGATAATTACCTTTCGTATAATAAGCTAGTTATCGGTAACAACAAGTTGAGCAATAATTGCTAACTGTTGGGCTACGAAGCTTGTGGAAATGGTAACCTAAAATACAACACTGCTCAATTTGTTACGATTATATCACACACACAAAGTAGTCCGTTTGGGACAGCCCTGACCTGCTGAAATTTACACACTTTTTCAGCAAGTGCTCATAGTGCACTGTATTGACATGCACTCGCAAAGTATGTGGATTGGAACACACTGTAAGACCTGTGCCATGTTGGGTTTATGTCACTCCACCAATCTGTGGGGACATAACGTAGCTTAATGTCCCAAAACAGTGATTAATCATCACCAAATTTCTGATGGGCATCCCTACCCATGCCAACTCTATTGGGGGAGCTTTGTATGTCAAGTATTTTCTCCTCTATATATGCTTCCAATAACAAAGAAAAAGCTTAACCTTAGGCCTACTTTATGCATGAAAAAAAGATTAATCACCATGAAATTTTACATGGACATTACTTGCCATGCCCCTTCCACCTCACCAAAAATCGGATGAGATTACATAACATACATTACTTTTGTCATGTAATCACAGTAAAATGGTCTCATATGCTTTCTGGATTGCCAGTCATTAAACAAAAAGTGATTAACTCAATACAAAAAGTACTTTTTTTAGGTACTAAAAGAAGTTCTACTAAATAGTAGTTCTTAAGGTGAAAGATTAGACTTGGGGCAGCAGGAGTGTGTGTAGAAATATGTCTAAAGGGTGACATAAGACTCAGAGCTTTTTCCCCTTTCTTTCATAGGCTTTTAGTTTGTCAAGAGGTGTGTGTGTTGACTAATGGGGACACATTGTTGGCTTTCCTTGAGAGGGTAGTCTTTTGTAATAGGCTTATGTGGGGCATTCATGCAGTTCACCATGGCAAACGTGAGTAATGGCTGCAGTGTTGGAATGGACCCGATTCTCACACTAGCGACGGGCACAGGTGCCACCCGATACCCTGAAATTAGTCCCTATTGTGCTTAATCCACCCTCTGTGGGACCATCGTTCAGCTGGGAATTGCATTGTCACTGGTAGAGTTACACAGGGATAGTTATGAAGGAGTAGAGTGTGTGTTTGTGAGAGAGAGAGTGTGAGAGGGTTTGTGTGCAAGTGTTTATTTGTATGTATGTGTGTGTCTATGTGTGTGTGTGTGTGTATGAGAGAGAGAGAGAGAGAAAGAGAGAGACAGAGCATTTGTATAAGTGTTTTTTGTGTATTTGTGTGTGTGTGTGTTCTTTCTCTAGGCCTAAATGTTTCTCTAAACAGCCTACTATACTGTATGTTATATGATATTTATAATTGTTTATCAGTCATTATCCCTGCTTTGTAATCTAGTTAGCAAACCAAGAGCCTATTAAACTTATAACCTTTTGGAGTCTTTATGTGGCGTAGGTAATTAAGAACTCACTGATGAATTAGGGTGATTCATCCACGATTTCTGGAGACAGTCCCCAATTTTGATGGCCTGTCCCTTGGCACAATACAAAAAAAAAAAACACTAAAACATCACTTATTTTAATGATATTGACTTTAGAAATAGGAATGTCTCCAATTCCCAAGGAAGATTCAGGGAAATGTCTGTGATTTTCATCTCAGAGTTCTGGTCACATGATGAATGCTAAACTCATCATTTCTCTGTTCATAGGAAAATCTCAAACTGTCTTTAATTCAAGATACAGTGAAATCTGTGTTGCATGGCACATTAGTAGTATACAATGGGTGTTTATTTCGCCCGTCCACTTCATGAGCTACAGCCAAGCTGTCATATTATGGCTAATTGTTAGCACCAAACCAAGCGCCAATCATGATGCAAGAAATGTACAAAGACTAATGATTGAAGATAAACAATCTCCATAACTTGGCACTCTCGCACAAAACCAGATGGTGAACTATTTACAGTGTGAGAGGTATGTTTATGTTCTGTTAGTGTGCACAGATGTATCAGCTGGCTAATTAGCCAAACAAGACAAAGAAAACAAGATCCAGAATGTAGGTTGTTTGCTATGGACCAGACAGGTAGATGCTACTTTGTTTACGCAGAAAAAATGTCTTTGTCAGTCAACTACTAAGTCCAAGTGCAGGAGGTTATATCTCATGTGTGAGGAGTCAGTCAGTGAAATGAAGGTACAAAGTCCTGTCAGTTTTTTTCTCATCTCTCTTTGTGCAGTTTTATCTAATTTAGTCTGGCATCTTTCCCTCCCCTTCACTTTCTTCATATCTCTCTCTCTCTCTCTCTCTCTCTCTGTTTCCTCTTTTTCTGAGTCACCACAGTTTTAACCACAGTGGGTATTTCCAGTGAATGGGCTGCATGTCATAAAACTTTCTTAGCTTTGTTTGTTGGACTCAGCACACATGCAATCATACACACACACAGACACACACACACACACACACATTCACACACACACACACTCTTACTGACAGACACACAACTATGACCACATCAAACGTACCTATAATAAAACTCACTCCAAGTTTCATTCTCCTATGCCCCATTCATTTATTAGCTGCCGGTTCACTATTCTGGCTATGTTGTGTCAAACTTCCTGGTTCTTGATCCAAAAGACAGTACTTGGTGACCGTGAACAACAAAGCTATAGATTTGTTCACACTAGATTTGTCCTTTAATATAATGTCTATGTGGGAGACTGATTTTTTAAAATACTAGATGAGATTAGATGTCTGTAGGCCTGCCTTACTAAGGATTGACTATGTGCTGGAATGAAGGCGTGAGAGAGAGAGAGAGGGTTTTTTTTAGAAGAGAGAGAGGGCTGACACAAGCTCTGCCTTGTATACAAAACTCACATACGTAAGATAATATTTTATTCCCACACAACAAAGTGGTGATTGTTGTTAAGGTAGCTCAGTCTAATGAGAAAAGTAAAAATAAATAAAAATAAAGAAACAGTAAAGAAAAGTAGATTATTCAGCTTAGTTTTGCAGTGTCCAGGAGTCTGAAAGCTGAAGGGAAGAAGCTGTTTCTGAATCGTGTTGTCTCTGTAAGAATGGACCTAAACAAAACATGCAAATGAAATCATAAACCCTGGCCTTTCTCCATTTTTATCATCATAACCTGTTTTTTCCAGCCTATTTTTCTCACAGCTCTGACAGGGGACATGGTGCTTGATTGTTCCATAAATTCCCAAGGGAACGCCAGTAATCCCTGCCGGCAAGGAAAAGTTTTTTTTTCTTCTCTGACTTCCTCCAATAAAGGAGACCAGTGGTGGTTAATTCCAACTGTGACCAAACCGATTATATGCCACAACAAACCTGCCAACCTCATGCTGTGTGTGCCCTATGTGTGTGTGTGTGTGTGTCTGTGTTGTGTGTGTGTGTTGTGTTTTTTTTTTTTTTTTGGGGGGGGGGGTGCATATGTGTGTGTTCTGTGATCACTGTTGTGTGTGGTTCTGGGTCTGTGTGTAGTTTTTGTGTGTGTGACTGCGCACCCTGCTGTGAGTAACAAGTGTGTGTGGGTTTTGACTGTGTGAAAGCGCATGTAAGCTTATCTCTCTTTCTCTCTCTCTCTCTCTGTGTATGTGTGTGTGTGTATGTGTATGTGTACATGCACATATTTATAGCATGTATGTGCTATATGCATGCAACCTGTGTCCTGTTTCTACAGGTTGCCTGTCCTATGTTGATTGTTGCCCACAAAAGGTGTTCAGTGTGAGAAATTACACACAAAGAGGTCATGCTCTCTATTTTTACTGCTCATGCTAATGTCATTAGCACCGTTTCTGTCTCCTACTATGCTCTAACATTATGTTCTTATTACTTATTACAGTGTTTCAGGATTTGCTTTCAGGCTGGTGGTTTTAGACTTGGTCTTTGCCAGTGGAGAGTCAGTATCTTATCTTAGCCAGACTTATAAATGGACTTATAAACTATGTTTGGGGTAGATGTCTAAAGTGGAGAGATGATTGTGCTGTTTTGGTGACGTCTCTTTAGATTAACTAGTAAAGCCAGGAGGACCTCCTCTCTCCATACATAAATAGTGCTGTGTATTGCCAAGTGTATACCTAGCCTAAATCTGTGTGTTTGTGTGTGTGACATATGCATGCAAAGTAGGTCTATGTATACTTGTGTTTGCACCGTAATGTGTGTGTGTGTGTGTGTCGAGTGTGTGTATTTACACTCTCTGCTCCATAGCTGTGTGTGCTGCTGCTGTGTCTCACCGCCCCCCCCATCCCCCCTTGTCCTTGACTTCCACTTCAGAAAATTGATGCCCTCTCAGATTGGAGCGGGGGAAGAGTTGACAGGTAATGGTTAGCGTGATAACTGCTCAGATTTCATCAACCGCCAGATTCTTTCTCTCATTCTCTCCCCCCTCTCTCTTTTCCTCTGTCTCTCCCTCTTCTCTCTCTCTCTCTCGCTCTCTCTCTCTGAGGCAGAGGAACTCTCAGTGAGATTACTTGTCAGGCAGAAGATCAGATGCCTCTCTTCTCCTTTGGTATTCGCTTTGGATGGAGGAGGAAGAGGAAGAGATAGAAAGAGAGAGGAAGAGATAGAGAGAGAGAGAGATAGAGAGAGAGGGGGGAAGATATATATATATAGAGAGAGAGAGAGGGGAAGAGATAGATAGAGAGAGAAAGAGAGGTGAGGGGTGATATAGGCCTAGCATTGCAAAGACTAGGAAACGAAACTGCTTTTATGGTAGAAAGCCTGCCCAGAGAAACGTTCTTACCATAGAATGATTCATAGTTAATGAGAACGAATGCTGTTTGTTGAAAAATACACTGCGCTCCGTCATATTCGTTTGAGTAATAGATCAGTTGGTCTCTGGTGTATAACTGTAGCCTGCAATTAATTACAGGCTAGCATGTAATTAGATGAAGAATAATAATCATTTGATCCTGACACATTTTTAGACTGATGGCTGTCTTTTTTTTCATTTTCCTACAGCAGCACCAGTCACATTTCCCAAGAGTGTCTGGAGGAATACAGTTGTCATGGCACCTGTAGCTCTTTTTCTTTCTCTCTCTCTCTCTCTCTCTCTCTCCCTCTCTCTCTCTCACATACACACATACAAGCACACACACACCTCACATAGTCAGACACAACTTTTCAAACAAGACTCTAAAATTGAAAGGTGTATAAACTGTTATTATGGGCCATTGCATGTTCACTACAGTGTGGAAAAGAAAAGAAAAAATAGCAGTGCATGTCCCCACTTCTTTCCCAGGCTGCAGTGACATTTTTAGCAAACTTCCAACTCAGTTCAATTCAACTCAATTCAAATTGCTTTATTACTGTTGACTGTTGAAATACAGAAGAATAGTAGAACATTACATTTGCAAAATAACATTTGAGTATTAAGAACCACTGGGGAAGAGGGAAATGGAATGGGGAACAGGGGAAAGGGGTGAACAGTAGCATGGAAAGTTGTTTCACATGCAAACACACACACACACCCACATACACATACACACACCACACACACACACACACACACACACAATATTCTTCTGGGGACTTGTACTGTCAATAACCTATTTAATACATCCATACATAAATAATGGGAAAATACAATCACTTACAAAATAGTTTCTCATCTTTTGATAATACACACCATGTTTTTTTGTCTGGATGACAAGTTGATAGTGCACCTTTAATAGCTGGTATTATTAATGTGCTGGTAATAATCTATCGATCGCGGTCAGCCTGCAAGGGTATTCTTTTAATCAAATCCAGTGCTTCCGCCGCTTGCATAGTCTCTCTTCTCTCACCCCACACAAAGGCACCGCAGACTTTGTTTGATCAGTCATGTATCATCAAACGCGTCTCCTCAGGCGGAACTAATCAGCTGAAGCGGAGCACCCACGGGTTCTTCATAATGGAATTATGGCCTGAAAGAATCAGAGTTGACTTTTGGCAGATGCCTGACAGCATCCACTAGCCCATTATTGCATTATAAACAGACAGATAGAGCTGGATAACTGGATAAAACCCACACTGCTTGAAGAGCTAACAAAAAAAAAGAGAGAGAAATCGGGGAGAGGAGGGGGCGTGGATGAGGCTGCTTGTTGAGAGCTTGTTTGCAGAATTTTTTTCCTAGCGAGGAAAAACAGCTGTAAAAGTCCTTATAACGCATTCAACCCATTCAGATGGTGAAATTGGGCATGAAATATCTCTGGCTCGCTCCCCCACCCCCTTTGCCACCCTCACCCCTTTTTGGTTTTCGGCTTTCTGGGACCTATTATGGAACATCTGGTCTGCCTGGAATAATCCTTAATAATAATTGGCTGCTCCTGCGCGAGGAGTCCTCTCAACGTCTCCTAGGTGAGACTCCTTCGGTCTGCTTCCTCTGAACAGTGAGCTGTTGCCTGACTATACACAACCTCCATGCAGCAGTGAACAAATGTCACAAAAGTACTACTATGAATTCACACATTTCCAGCAGGCCAGCTGTTGACTGACATAGATGTGCTCAGATCTGGCAAGAAGCAAGACAGTTCTCAGGAACTCTGGAGCTGGGTAAATACCCTGTTTCAGAATCAGATTTAGCATATACATTCAGCATTAAAGGGTTTAATGACCAAGTTCCAAATAATATTCACACATGCACATTTGTATACTTTTAGCATTACAATATAGTAAGTATGTAGTAAGTATGTAGAATGTAGAATAAAATGTAGTATAGTAAGTTGATGCATATGCTGGGCTACAGCATGACATACATTTTACATACATGTACACATCAATATAACAAACAGCTCAGCAACATTAGGCACATTTGGTCAATATTATACAAACAGACAAGATAAATGAATGAGAAAATATCAGTTTCATTATTTTCATTATTTAATTAGCTGACATAATGTGTGTGAATTAAAGATTTGCTCCTTTCAGAGAGCATTGGGCAAGCTTTTTATTAATTACTGTATCTGCTCCCAGAGTTTTGTGTTTTTTTAATACCTCTACTATGGATTTATCATTTCCAAGATTGACTGCGTGCCAGCTCTCCAGACAGCACGCTGACAAGGAATCTCCTGCAATCCATAAAAACAGATGTTCACCAATCACACACACAAGCACATGGTGCATAAACATTTTTTTAAATGAGGCTAATAGGTCTCTCTCTTTCTTTTTTTCTCTCTCTGTCTAAATTAACTTCTCTCTCTCTCTCTCTCTCTCTCTTTCTCTGTGTGTGTGTGTATGTGTGTGTGTGTGTGTGTGCGCGTGTACAGTAGAAAGTACATTTCTGGTTGCAGTAATTTTTGTAGCTTGCTCACAAATGACAGCAAAGGCTCAAACTTGAGAAAATGTCAGAGCAATTGCCATAGCTTCTATCTTAAAGGACGGCAGGTAATTTCATGTTGGCTGTAGGCACATTCATCCATATGTCCATTTCTCATCTTTCCATCTCTCTCTCTTTCTCTCTCTCTCTCTCTCTCTCTCACTCCACCCCTCCCCAACTCCACTCGCCGTTGACATTTTCTAGTCCAGAAATGTTTTTTTTTTCCTCCACTTATGTTAATTGTTGTCATTTGCCAGGGCCACTTGTGAGAGCCGGAGTCGCTCCCGATGCAGCTCTTGTTTCTCTCCAGCTTGATATCTTCAAGCTCCTGCCATCCTCGCCCATCGCGCCGCCTGAAAGCTGACAAATTGCAGGCAAATGGCGTCACCAGCGTCCCCGGCAGCACAAGAATGCGCTGCGAATGGGAAAATAAAGGAGAAAGGTAAATTGCTTGCAAATCTATTTAAACCACTGACCAAGGCCTATCACCGTGGGGGCCCGATCTTTGACCAGGGAAATGGACCAATTAGCTGGGGCCAATTTCTCCATTCACAGCTAGCGGCGTGAGCAGGCAAGCACTTTCTTCACCAATTACCCTTTCAGGGCACCTCGTAGCTATCGCTTTAATAAGTCCACTTTTGGCACATTATTACCTATGAAGGGTTGAGGGCAAGAGACAAGCTGGGAATATAAAGACGATTCATGTTGGGTGAATGTTGTCCTTCACATGCACTGCAATGGTAGAGGTATTCAAAAGACGCAGTGAGACTGGAGGTAAATCAGGAGCAGTTTCTCTCTCTCTCTGTCTCTCTGTGTCTTTCTCTCTCCCCCCAACACACACACCCATATAAAGACACATACACACACACACACACACAAGTAACCATGTTTCCTCATCTCTCACTTGTAGTTTCCTTGTCAACCTTTTTCCTCCTCTCTCTCTCTCCCTCTTTCTCCCCCTCTTTCCCCCTCTCTCTCTTTTTCCCCCTCTTTCTCTCTCTCTCCATTTCTGATTAAGTCTCAGATGGAGTGCTGTTGTCTCTCTCTCTCTCCTCTTGTCCTTCATCAGACCTGTGCTCCTGTTCGTGCTGCCTTTCGCCTCATTTGTCTTCGCTTGTTAAGAGGAATCAGAGATGCCATGCCTCTACTCCTCTCTCCTCCCCTCACTATTCTCTCTGCTCGCCTTCTTTCTTTGCCCCTCTCTGTGTCTCTCCTTCTCTCTCCTCCTCCTCTCTCTTTCTCTGTCTCTCTCTCTATCTCTCTCTCTCTCCATAAAAGAATTAATTAAGTACTCTTTGTGACCACCAGACTGCCTTAGCATCTTATATATTCATACTGATCTCTCTCTCTCTCTCTTTCTCCCTCTCTCTCTATCTCTCTCCCGCTCTCTCTCAATCATATGTAGACATTCAGAACATGCACTTGCATACCCCCAACCCCCCCACAAACACGCATATATTTTCTCCCCCACAAATATACACACAAACACTTACAACCCTCCTATATACATAGCTAAATATACAAAGACCTTACAATCACACACATACACACACACTCTCATACACTCACACAGACACATATAGATCTCCTCTTAATAATATGTGCAATGTACCTGCACACAGGCCCAAATCACCCCCTCCCCTGTCAACAAACATACACACACACATATACACACAAACCACACAACAAGTACTTCCGCACATGACACATACACCAAACACACACACACACACACACATCCTTGTGTGTGGTGATCCTGTTTAACCTTGCTGCTGTCATTTGTCAGGAGCTGCCAGGCACTGTCTGGTTGGCAGTGTGTGTGTGTGTGTGTGTGTGTGTGTGTGTAGCCATACAGTGCAGTACAGCTGGATTGATGGTGCTTAGTAGTGCTCAGAGTAATCTCACCTCAGACGCTCCCATCGCTCAACAGATCTCATCTGATCACACACCTCATGACGGCTCTCCTACCAGCTGCCTCACACATAAATGTCTGTAGGGTGTTTGTATGTGTGTGTGTGTGTGTGTGTGTTTAATCCCCTCTCCGTTCTGTAACCATCAGCACACCATATTTTGGGCATCTATAATGTGTGTATGTTGTTATACTACATGGACATAAGTAAGTGTGTGTGTGTGTGTGTGTGTGAGAGAGAGAGAGAGAGAGAGTTGTGATGAGAGAGCATATTAATGTGTATACATGTGTGTCTATTTGTATCTGTATTTGTGTGTATGTATGTGTGTGTATGTGTGTGTGTATGTGTATGTATGTGCGTGTGTGTATGTGTTTATGTGTGTATGTGTATGTATGTATGTATGTGTGTGTGTGAATGTGTGTATGTGTATGTATGTATGTGTGTGTGTGTGTGTGTGTGTGTATGTATGTGTGTGTATGTCTGTATTGGTGTGTGCAGCCCATTTAATCTCCTTCACCCCTATCCTATCCTATCCTAGTGTAGTTCATCATGTGTGTCTGGCTAGCTGGCTCGCAGAGGTTGCTCAATGACTGTCTCAATGGCTTGATGTCTAGCCTCCACATGAGGGGTCATTAGTGCCTCGTGTGTCCCAGGAGAGACACTCTTCTCTGGGACACTCTCCCCTCGGCTGCTCCCTCTCCCAGAGGACCAGGGCCCAGCCTGATTAGTTGACACACGTAGGCCAAAAGGTCACCAATTCAACAGGACCTGTGGCTTGTAGAGTCTGGGTGTAAAAAGTCTAATGTGAAATGGTTGTGGTAATTACTGTAACTGTGTGTGTGTGTGTGTGTGTGTGTGGATGATGCATGTGCATGGTGGTGATACTGTGGTGCAACTAGTTACAGCACCCATACCTAGTATTCTCTATTGCCTACTGTCAGTGTCTGTGTGTGTGCACGTATGTGTGTGTGTGTGTGTGTGTGTGTGTGTGTGTGCAAGTGTGTGTGTGTGCTTGTAAATGTTTCTTCACAAAGATTAGAGGTTTTCCAGCCCTTTAGGTTTGTAACACAATGGGACTTGATTGGAGGAGAATCTTTGGGGAGGAGACCAGACCAGACAGCACTTTACAGCAGCAGTCTGCTGTTACTGTAGCACCACTAGCCACCTCTGTTAATCAGACTCGTGTGTGTGTGTGTGTGTGTGTGTCTGTGTGCGTGTGTATGCATGGGTGTGTGTTTTTGTGTGCATGTCTGTGTGTGTGTGTGTGTGATCTTGCCTACAATTGTCAGTGTCTTGTGCTCATATTTGGCAGCCTAGGCCATGTGCATTGGTTGGTTACTCGGGGGCTCAAGATAGTGGGCTTCTCAGAAGCCAGTGTAAAACAACTAGCTAAATATTGTTTAATATCACATTGTTCCACAATTGGAAGTTGCCATATTTGGAAAAAAGGTGCTGTGTATATCCTTAGTATCGTATGTGTGTGTGTGTGTGTGCGTGTGTGTGTGTGTTTGCCTAAATGCACGTGTGTGTATGTGTGTACCAACATCCATCAGATGGGGTTTGGAAATCTAAAATTCTAGAGAGAGATGCATATATGTAATTTCTATGCATAATTGTGAGTCTCTGGCTATGTAAGTTTTGTGTGTGTGTGTGTGTGTGTGTGTGTGTGTGTGTCTTACAGCCCTGCAGCTCCTGTCCTGAGTGGTGAAGCTGTTTACATGTGTGCAAGGAGTAAAGCATTTTTCCTCTCCCTCTCTCTCTCTTTACCTCTGTATCATGCTCTGTCACTCTCTCCCTACCTCCATCTCTGTCTCTCTCTCGCTCTCTCTCTCCTCTCTCTCTTTTCCCTCTGGGAGGGCGTGCCTGCAGGTGGTTGTCATGTCTCTAATTGGCCAATGCGTCCCTCTGTGGCGTGAAATTGTGTTCATTATGTGTGTGAGGGCAGCACAAGGACCCCTGGGAGTTGAAGGAGCGACAGAGAGAGTAAGAGAGAGAGAGAGAGAGAGAGAGAGAGAGGGTGAACCAAAAATCCTGAATGCATTTGAGGAAGCATTAGTGTGGCTCTATGAGAGAGATTAAAAAGAGAGAGAGTGAGCGAGAGAGAGAGAGAGAGAGAGAGAGAGAGAGAGTAACAGAAAGAAAGAGGAGGGAGTGTGACTTGGACTGGAAAAGGAAGGGGTTGGAATCTCTGTGGGTGTTGGTGAGCGTGTGTGTGTGTGTGTGTGTGTGTGTGTGTGTGTGTGTGTGTTTGTTTGTTGTGTGTGTGCACTCGCAGCTCGGCATTAGCGCCCCAACGTTAGCACCCCAATGACGACCCGTCATAGCCACTTCCTGGTTGACTAACTAACCCCCCCTCCCAACAATCACACACACACACACACACACACACACACACTGATCCGATCGGTCTACATTATCCCACATGGTTCATTTATAAGCAGGGAGCCTGCCAAGGCAGAGCAATTACAGCCCACTAACAAAGATGGTGACGCTGAAAGAGTTAGAGAGAGAAGGGCGGCAAGAAAGAGTGAGAGAGAGAAAGGGAGGGTGTGCATTTGAGAATGTGTTTATGTGTGTGTGTGCATGTGTGAGTATATGTGAGTTTTTGAGAGAGAGTTAATGTGTGTGTCTGAGAGTGAGACAGTGTGCATGCCTGAGAGTGTTTGTGCAAGTGTTTGAGAGTGAGAATGAGAGTGTATGTGTGTGTGTGTGTGTGTGTGTGAAACTTTGTGTGTGTGTGTCAGGGTAACAGAACCTCGCAGAGGGAGGGAGGCGGGTGGGTCGACCTGGTGGGCAGCCGAATGTTCCGCCCGAGTGCAGTTGCCATGGCATGCGAGTGGTGCATGCGAAGCAGTCGCCAGCAGTAAACCGTTGCATTGTCACCCGGTCATGCTCAGTCAGCTTTAACCCCGCTCTCTCTCTCTCGAGGGTGTCCTCTCTCTCTCACACACACACAACACACACACATGCATAGACACACACATGCATGCACCCAGTACTAATGGCAGCCTCAAGTCTTTTTTAATGGTATTAAAATAAGGGAAAATGGGGCTCAAGAAGTCAGCTACCAACCCCCCGGCCCCTCCACCCCACCCCTGACACCTCCTTTCTCTCCTCTTCTTTCTCCTCCCTCGCTCCTCACCCCTCTTTTTTTAAAAGCAATTGAGGAGACACTTCAACTGAGACGGACAGATAGAACCTCCCTGTGGTTGACCGTGTTTATGTGTGTGAGAGAAAGTGAGAGACTCACACTCACACACGCACACATACACACACACACACATTCTAGAAACTTCCGGTGCCTAGCGGCCCAAAGGCAATGGCACAACAGGAAGCAACAAGTGGGATTAAGGTGGTGGTGGTGGAGGGGGTTAGAAGTGTGACGAGCCCAGCGAGCGACGCACAAAGGCCGTAGGGAGGACCTGGGAAAGGATTAGCGGTTTTGATTCAGCTCAGCCTATTGAGGTGGAGAGGAAGAGGAGGAGTCGCTCAAAGAGAAGCAGCTCATGGAGAGATAGAATGATGCACGGATGGATGGATGGATGGGTGGATAGATGGATGGGTGGATAGATGGATATCACGACAGGCACACACACACACTCTCCAAATACATAAGAGCATAAAGTCCTTGAGTCTCTGGTTTGTAAAAGGAGTGAACTGTCAGGGTTGTATTTAATTGACACCCCCCCTCTTCCTTGCTACTCCTCTCTACTCATCCTGTTGGTGCTAAATACTGGAGCAGCGCTCCCCAGCGCGGGGTCTTTGTGCCCCTCGACCTAGAGGTCAGGGGCTGGGGAGGGGGGCAATTGAGAAAGGCAGGGGGGGCAGGTTCGTAATGGGAGAGAGAGTAAAAGAAGGAGCAAGCATAGGTGGGAGGGAGAGAGAGAAAAAGAGAAAGAGAGAGAAGGGTGTGGGGGGTATTTATCAATCACTCTCCTCTCTCTCTCTCTTCTCTCTGTCCTCCCTCCCTCTCTCTTATTTTCCGCCACTGAATGAGTGAATGAGTGAATAAGGGGATGAATGAAAGACGGCCTGTGAAGCAACAAACCAGCCTGCTTTTCACTGTGGGCTTTCTCCCTTTCAGCTCATCTCTACCCTTCTCTCCCCTCCCCATACACTCTCAGGAGGGAGCAGGAAGGAGGTGTGTGTGTTTGTGTGTGTGTGTGTGTGTGTGTGTGTGTGTGTGCAAATGTGAGAGATAGAGCAAGAGTGTGTGTGTGTGCGTGTACGCGTGTGTGTGCGTGCGCATGTGAGAGATGGAGCAAGCGAGAGTGTGTGCGTACATGTGTGTGAGAGAGAGTGTGTGTGAAGGATACGGGGATATGTGAGAGACCTTCAAATAGTGCAGCAGATTTCACTTGGAATGTCTTGCATGCAGCCGGGTTGGTGCCTCACTCGCTTTCACATGATCTGAAAAAAAAAAAATATTTACATTTTTAGTCTATACTGAACAAAATCAAACAATCAAATAGATTTTTTACCACAGGGAGCAAATGACGACAGCGCTGACAAGTTATCCATCAAGGAGAAAATGCATAGCTATTCATAGGCTGGGGTCTCATCCAGTCTTGAGTGAGTTTCTGTGCCTGACAAGTTCTCCGCTCTCTCTGTTGCAAATGAATGTCAATGCCCGCCACGGGCACTTGAATAGACGACCATAGACGAGTCCAGGACCTCTTCACTTTACCTCCCGCCCTCTTCTCAGTGTGAGAGGAGAAAACACAATTTGAAATGAAAAGTCCAAAGATGAGCAGAGGAGAGGAGCTATATCACCCAGCAGAAGAGCAACCTTCAAGATGGGTGAGTGTTTTTTTTTTTTTTGGAGGGTGGGGGGTTTGGTTAGGGGTTAGGGGTTGGGGGGGGGGGGGGTGTTGGAGCAGGTCTGTGTTCTGTCATTGATTTTACACCACACCCCATCCACATCCACACCCACACACATAAATGCACATACACAGACCCATATGCACACACACACACATGCTGACACACACACACATGCACATACTCTCCCCCAACATAATACACACAAACACACACACACACACACACATACACACTCACCCCCTCAACACCCCCACACACAGAGACACCCTCCAACGCCTCCGCCCCTCATCCTCTGCTCTCCACTCGTATTCTCTTCGGGCAGTGCTGCGGACAGCTGCTGCCGTGGCCCGGCGTGGTCCTGACTGTTCATATGGATATGTATGGTAATGGGGAGAGCGGAGAGGAGCGGAGAGAGAGAGAGGCCCCTTCATCGCGCTCCACGGCCCCACAAAAGATAGCGGTAAAAGGGGCCGGGCACGACAGTGGAGGTGCCTGGGCCGTGGAGCCTGTTGTCTGAAGCTGAAAAGGAGTTTTGTGGGAGACGGACAGTGATCTGGTGGAGGGGTATGGGGGAGAATTGGGGTTTGGGGGGGAGGGGGGGGGCTGGCGGGAAGGGGGGTGTCGCTGTGGTGGTTTGGGGGCTGTAGGGTGAGAAGCCAGGATGAGGGGGAAGGTTCTCATTAGCAAGGATAGTCTGAGAAGTGAGACAGTTATTGACTGGTTCAGAAGCACACAGACACACACACACACACACACACACACACACACACAGAGGGAGACATGCACTGATGCACATGCAAACACCTCCTTGACCTTAGTTCACACATAAGGATACAGATCCCATGATCTGTCATTCACACACACACACACACACACACACACACACACACACACACACACATTAACACATAATCAAATCTCTCTCTCCTCTCTCCTCACCACCTCTCAACCCTGACATTACCTTCCTTTTAGCACATGAATTGACAAGTCATACCCAAACACACAGTCCACACTCTCACGAACACATGTATATACACACACACACTCTAGAGTGATACACTTCTTTAGTGCTTAACCCCACTTGACCTGCAGGTGTGTGTGTGTAGTTGTGAGTGTATGTGTGTGTATGTGTGTGTGTTGCTACCACCACCACTGTGGTTTTATTGTAACGTATACCCTGTTGTGGCTAATTAGCTTTGTGTTGCTACATCGATAGGT
Organism: Tenualosa thibaudeaui; assembly: GCA_027481765.1. Taxonomy (NCBI): domain Eukaryota; kingdom Metazoa; phylum Chordata; class Actinopteri; order Clupeiformes; family Clupeidae; genus Tenualosa; species Tenualosa thibaudeaui. The sequence continues at coordinate 2,903,101 of JAIFZK010000011.1, forward strand.
ATTCTGATAAGCCTAAGGCACTCTGGGGCCTGGCTTCTGTTAAAAAAAATTAAGCCAAAGCCCGGGGAATTTGTGTGTGTGTGTGTTGTAAGATGCTCTTGACTTTGACTAATTGCAATTCAGCGTGACATTTGTTTGATTGACAGCCTGTGTGTGCATGTATATGTGTGTGCACATGTCTGTGACTGAGTTGATAGGTATGTCTATGACGTTGTTTGTTGTGCTTGAGAGAATGTTGCTGGATTTGTGTGCGTGTGTGTGTGTGTGTGTGTGTGTGTGTGTGTCCATGATTCATTCTGCTTGGAAGTCTGCACTGCTGTATTACTTTGTACATCACATGCTACTATTTCAGTATCATATCAACACCCCAGTGTTTTATTCTCTCTCTCTCTCTCTCTCTCTCTCTCTCTCTCTTTCTGTCTCTCTCACTTCAGTTATTTATCATTTCTCCCTTTTCTTTTTTTCATCTGTTTTTCCTCTTTTGACACGCAAAGGATTGAGGAATCTTTCTCCTATACACCCTCAAACTCCAAAGAAGACCTCAAAATCATCTACAGCTACAACACATAAATGTACAATAAAGGAATAAAACTTCAATAAAAATAAATAAAACCCAGCACAACTAATCGGGCTACATATAATTAAGATACTCATTGTCTTTATTTTTTCTCCCTGAATTGCTGAAGTTCACTCTGTACTAGCTTTGAAAAACAGCCCAGCACTACACTACACTACACTACACTACAGTACACTACAGTATACTTCAATAAATAAATACAAAAAATTTGTTAATTAAACTTCACCACAACAATAACTAAATGTCCAATAAATTAAAGTTCACCCCAACAGCGCTAAAGTCCCTATATAATCCAGTAACTCTGTTTATTTCTCTTCCTAAATGACTGAATTTTGGAATGAGTCTGTGATGGTCATTTAGCTCTGAGGAAGCACTCATACACAATTACAATAAATACATATACAAGTAGACTAATAACTAAAACTTTACCCCAACACAACGACAATAGCAAAATATAGAATAAATCAAACTTAACCCCAAAACAATGACAACATACAATAAAGAATATGTCACCCTGGCACAGCTAAAATCCCTATACAATCCACAGTTGTGTTTATTTGTCTGGCTGGAATGAGTGATGTTGGGTTGTGTTTGTGATGGCCATTCAGTGGTCTCGGCTCTGAGGAAACAAGTGGGCTCAGACTAAGGCTAATGGTTGCTTCAGTCGCTCAGTTAAATTGACTGGAAAAATGCTACCTCGATTTTTATGCTAATGAAAATGTGGCAAATTGTTAATAGAAAAAGGCACCGAGAGTGTTTAGGGTCTGTCTTTTTTTTAAAATCTTTGTCATTTCTGTCTTTCCAAAGCCATTCTTTTGATTGTAAGTGTTGTTAAAATAATCCTTGTAGAAAGTAATTATAAATAAGTAACAAACAAATCAACAAATAAATAAATAAATTGATAAATAAATCCACTGTTAATGTCTGTGGTCATATAAAAGGTTTCTCTTGTATTCTCGTTTGAAAATGACTGAAGGGCTGGATTTTTTTTTTTCTTCAGAAATTCCCACCATACACCCCCAAGAGTGGGAATGAAGGAGGAAGGAGGACTTGAAGAAACTCACAAAACTGAGAGAATAAGAGAAGGTTCTAGAATCTACACAAAAAAAGTGAGGTAGGCTGTATTTGTCAAATGAGAGAGAGGCAGGGAGAGTGGGTTGAAGAAAAGCAGAGAAAGAGGTAGAGGGTATTTGTGTGAGGGAAAGAGGGTGAATAAGAATGAAAGAAAGAGGGAGTGAATCGTCCCAGAGAGAGAGAAAATTGAAGAGTAAGAGAGAGAAAAACAGTCAGAATACATGACTGACTAAGAGAGAGACAGAGAGAAAGGCAAAGAGAGCCAATAAGTGAGTGACAGAGACAGAGAGGGAGAAAAAGTGAGAGAGAGGGACAGAAAGAAAGAGCGGGAGAGAAAAAGAGTGAATGGACTTGCACGCGGTCCACAAGAGGGCATGGCAGAAATTAGCCTTGCGTTTCGCGCTCCCCAAGTGTCCCCGCACGGGACAACAGCACGTCACCCCTGTGGGCCTGTCAGCTCCGCCGCCCTTCAATGGGCCCGATTAGTGTCGCCGTGGCCCCCCGCCCCGCCGGGGCCCATTCAGACCTGCGACCCCCCTGCCTGAGCCCCCCCGCTGGCCCAGCTGGGCCGGGTTAATGGCTGATGAACTGGCCCCAATGGGGGCCCATAGGGAGGGGTCATTGTGAGGATGCTGCTCACTCAGTCAAGCAGCTAGGCAGGCAGTCAGTCAGAAACTCAGTCTGGCCCAGGAAGGAAGGAGAAGAGAGGATAGGGAGGATAGAAAGAGAGAGAGAGAAGGAAAGAAAGAAAGAAAGAAAGAAAGAATGAGAGTGTGTGTGTGTATGTCTGTCAGTGTTTAGTGGTGTCAGTGTTTGTCTCTCTCTCCCTCTGTGAATGTGTGTGTGTGTGTGTGTGTGTGTGTGTGTGTGTCTGTTTAGAAGCAAGAGGTTATCAGAATGAGGTGAGTGGTGCAAAACAGGCAGGAGTTTGGTGGTGAAGTGTGGTGGATGAATGTGCCAAGAGGCTATTAAGACAAAGTACAAAGAAGAAACAAGCCCAAAGTATTAATGTTGAAAACAAACTTTGTGTTGTCTAGATGTCCACTAAACCAACAAGTGCCAGGCCAGCTCCTCTGGAGACCGATTCAACTGTGAACATTTCTATTTTGTATCCAAACTCCTGACGGAAATCTGTGGAAAATGATGCAAAGAACCTTTAAAAGGGAACTATTTTATGTTGTGCTGATCTAACTGGTTAGGGTTCAGTAGAAACTGATATTTACAGCTATAATCTGGAGTTGAAGTCAGAAACAGTATATATTCCAATGTATGTTTCCACTGTGGATGAATGTGATCATTGATTTAAAGTGACAGTTGAAAATAAAAACAGGGCTGAAAATGTTGCCTCTACCTCCTTTTTTCTCTTGCTGTCTCACTGTCTTTCTTCTCCTCAATCTATTATACTGTCTCTCAATCTGTCTCTCTCTCTTGATCACTCACACACACACACACACACACACACACACACACTCACAGATAACCACCCTGTTGTCTTGCAGTTAAACAGCTGAGCAGCTGGTGTCTATGTGTGTGTGTGTGTGTGTGTGTGTGTGTGTGTTTTTGTGTGTGCTCGGAGTCACTCATCTCTGTGATTACACATGGGAATAGGGAGACGGTGTTTAACTTTGCGGCCCCCAACACCACAGACATAAATTAGCATATCATTTGGTCCCCACTCAGGCCTGACACTGAATGCACTCATAAGTAGATCGCCCCCACAGACACACACACACACATGCACACATACGCATGCACACACACACACACAAACACACAGCCATGCTTAAATTCTCTCTTTCTCTCTCTCTCTCTCTCTCTCTCTCTCACACACACACACACACACAGACACGCACACAATCACAAAGCAAACATACACATTAACACAAATGTCACACATACACATACACTTCTCTCCAAAGCTCACCCCCTTGACTACAAATTGGAACCACAAGCACTCTGCTGTAATGATAGCCTTTGGTTCAGTGTGTGTGTGAGGGTGTGTGTGTGTCACAAGTAAGGGTCTTTCCTGCTTTCCTTCAAACCCTCTCTCTCTCTCTCGCATGCACACACACACATATACACACACACACACACACACACACAAAGACACACACACACACACGTCCATCCATCCATCAGGCAGCCATGTTTGGTTGGCCTCTCTCTTATTACAATGAAATGAGCTGTTTCAAATTAGATTACATCAAACAGCATAATGAGTGTGTGTATGTATGTGAGTGGAGAGTATGTGTGTGTGTGTGTGTGTGTGTGTGTGTGTGTGTGTGTGTGTGTGTGTGTGTGTGTGTGTGTGTGTGTGTTTGTAGAGGGTGATAAGGCTATCTTATCCCCCTTTCTTTCTCGGCATGTAATTCCTATAGAAGCCATGCATGTGAAGCTTCTCTTCAAAAGTGTCCCACTGGTTAAGTGAAGTGCTCTTCCATGTGCTCTGAATGTTGACAATATGCTCTTAGCTTTTAGACACACTCACACGCACACAAACACTGACACAGACACACACACACACACACAGACACACACACACACACACAGACACACACACACACACACAAAGGCCAAATGAGAAAAGTAAACAAAGTGAGTGAGATGAGCTCAGCTGAAGTGCTGGTTGAGAGGGAGGGTGTTGTTTTGGGCTTGAGTGATCCTTCCCTCTTTAAACACGGCCTCAACGCCCAGGGACACACACTAAGCTGATTGACCTGTGACACCTGCTGCTAGTGGACCGTGGCTGCAGAGCAAGGGAGCTTCAGAGCAACCCCCCCCCCCCACACACACACACACACACACACACATACACACACACACACAGACACACACAAAACACACCAAAGTAAGCTGAGCATCTTTCTCACTCTCATTCTGATTGTCAGTGCACGTCTCATGTAGCATCCCTTCACATAAACACACATACTAACACACACACACACACTAACACACCCACACACACATACTAACATACCCACAGTGTAATATGAAAAGATTTATTTTCTCGAACATCTCCTAGATGATGAAAAACAAGTCCGCAGTTTTTTTTTGGCTCTTTCTTTTTCTTTCTCTCCTTTTTCTCCCTCTACCTCTCCATCTCTCTATCTCTTTCTCTCACTCATCCAGCCTCTCCCTCTCCATCTCTCTCTCCCCCTCTCTCCCTCTCTTCTCATCTTCTCTTCTTTTTCTGTAAATATAAACATTCCTCCCTCGGCCAGAGAGAGTGGCCCACCCACCCCCCGTAGCCGGTGCTGGAGTTATGGATCGGTGGCGTGGCGTGGCGTGGAGCGGCGCTGCCTGCGAGGGTTATTGATGACGGGAGAATGGGAGAGTAGCTGGCGACCTGGATGCCTGATGGGAATTTATGGCTCCGGATCCTTCCAACAATTTCATCAAAAGCCCATTGGATGCAGCCGCATCCCCCAACCATAAATCAGCTACTGGCCGGAGAGCGCACGGAGGCCAGTGTGTGTGTTTGTGTGTTTGTATTTGTCTGTGTGTGTGTGTGTGTGTGTGTGTGTGTGTGTGTGTATGTGGGGTGGGGGTGAAAGACAGATGAGTATGAGGAGCAGGGGTCAGTGCCCATCTCTCAACACCCACTGCAACACCTCACCACGCCTCACACACACACACACACACACACACACACACACACACACACACACCAATAAACACATTCATGCACATACTATACATTCTCTCTCTCTCTCTCTCTCACTCCACAGGCACACACACACACACAGAAAAAAAATCATTCATGCATTCATACATACACAAACTCACTCTTTTTCTCATTTACCACCACCCAGCACACACTACACCACACCACACACACGCAAACACACACGCAAACACACACATTCATCACTACTGCTGTTACACATCCATGATAAAGAAAACCTCAAAGCACATTACAGTAATAGGTACCACACCTTCTACAAGTGGCCATCAAGCAGTCCCACATACCAACACCACATACAAACACAATGTTCAAACAACTGAGAACCAACACCTACAACAGCAGTGGCATCTACCCAACAGTTCTAATCATATGTAACCCCAGAAAGAGAGAGATAATGAAATAGAGCTGAAAATAGAGTGCAAGAGAAAAGAGAGAGAGGTAGAGAGTACTGTAATTTCTAAATACAGCCACTCAAAGAAAGAAAAACTTTATTCTGACAACACGTTCCGCACTATGTTCACAACTGGGAGAAAGATGGAGAGAGAGAAAAAAGGGGAGAGAAAGAAAGAAGGGGGAGAGAAAGGAAGAAGGTTTCATAACTCTCCCTCACCCTCACTGACTCACTACCTGAGACCTGTTTATAGACAGGTATGACATGTTCAGTGTGCTCACACTGTGTCTCCTTGTCTGTCTCTGTCTGAAGACACCGGCGGCTGGCTCTTCCAGTCAGGCCCCCAAGGCAACTCTATAAATTCAGAGCCATGCACCATAAACGTGCTCAAATGTCTGCGCTTAAGTGAAAAGGTTGTTTTGTCTTGGATTCTTGCTTCTCAGAGAGCCACTGGGTTGGTGGCTCTGTGAAGTGGAATTCTTTCATCCTTGGAATAGCTTTGACCTCTGGAACCCAGTTCAGTTTCACGATTTGTTTTGTTGTTGTTTAAACTAAACAAACTCTACACTGTATGAAACAATAAGTAATGCTTACTTTACTGTGAAAAGTCCAAAAAAAAGTCAAATTTACTTGAAAATTTGGTGTAAAATGTTGCTTCAAATGAGTTAAGTAAACATAACCAGTCTCTCAAGTTATGTTTACTTAAGTCGTTTTAGGCAACGAGTTTCTAAAAATTTTTGAAGTAAGCTTTCCTTTTTTTTTTACAGTGTACCTTTTAGAGCAGAGGAAACAGGAGAGGTAAAAGAGGAACTAAGCTCTTTATATGTGGCTTGAATATGCCACTTCATTGACAAAAAGGAATGAGAGAAAAAAAATATTCTCAGAATGAATCTCTCAATGAAGTGAAGCGTCAGAACTGCGCTGAGAACTCGGAAAGGGCTCCTTCAGAAACGTCATCAATAAATATGATTCAGCACTAAGAACTCTGCTGAAAATGGAACTGCTGAAACTCTCTCATATTTCTCCTCTTTCTATTGTGGTGGCCTGCATAGCGATGCACGGACACAATGCGCTGCAGTTCTTGGGGTGGCGACGATGGGGGTGGAGGCTGAGGGTGGGGGGTGTTGAATTGGGGTGTTGCCGCGGAGGTGTGGAGGGGTGGACAGCTGGGAG
>JAIFZK010000011.1:2912500-2967500 GCA_027481765.1 Tenualosa thibaudeaui
CAAACATACATGTTCCTACAGACATGGATGCAAACATAGACACAGACAAATACATACATAGACACACATGCACACACACAAACACAAGCACGCACACAAAAGCACTCAATCTCTCAGCCCTTGACTGTTGTACTTAACTTTGCTTGCTCACTAACCAGTCTGCAGCTTCAAAGCGTTCTTTGTAAGTGTTTGTGCAGGTATGTTTGTGGTTTTGACTGTCTAGTCGGGTCGTGTCAAGAGGTCAGCATTTACAGTAAATTCAATAGAATGTCAGAAAAGTGTCATATCTCTGTCCCTTATCCATCTCTTGTAACTGAGGAGACGTGCATACTAATAATAAACAATATTTTTCTTTCATTCAACTGATTGTGTTTTGATTCAAAGACTGCAATGCAACAGCTAGTTAGAGTCAGTGTTGAAACAAGTAAAAACTATGCAGAAGATCAAACAGTGGATTTTAAATGAAGTGTGGTCTTTCAACTCCACTCATCTGTTAGACAGACAGCATGACAAAATAAATGTGTGAGTGAGTGAGTGTGTGTGTAAATATATTGTGTTGAGTGTTTGTCATATCTTTTTCATCTTTTCATTTCAACACTTTTTGTCTTTGCAGTTTGCTCAACAGTACACACCTCAGTGACATCTCTTTCTCTATTTCTCTAATTCTCTCTCTCTCTCTGTCTCCTCTCTTTATCTCTTTCTCTCATTCTCTCTCTCTCTGTCTCCTCTCTTTCTCTGTGTGTTTCTTTTCTGCTGTGCTGTTACCCCTCCCTTTCATGTGTCTGATGTAAGTGTGGTGTCTGGCTGGTGTGCTGCTGGCCAGAGGGGTCACTTGGCCAGAGAGGTCTCCTCGCACACAAGGGTCAGCTTACCAAGGCAGTGGCCCTTGGTTCACCTTTCTCTCTCTATCTTCCAGTCTCTCTATCCCTCTCTCTCCCTCTCTTTCTGATGCTAGGGCCTAATCTCTCATCTCATCTCATTCAAGGGAGAATGTTGCAGTGGCCTACAGGGGAAACAAATTAACCTGAGATAGCCATCAGAGTGCTTCAACTTGGGAAAATCCACCTTTCAGAGAGAAAGAGAGAGAGAGAGAGAGAGAGAGAGAGAGAGAGAGAGATGTCACTAAGGTGTGTACAGTTGAGGGAGAGAGAGAGAGAGAAAGGGAAAGAGAGAGAGAAGAAGAGAGAGAAAGAGAGAGAGAGGAAGAGGAGAGAGTAATCATGTTGACTGACTCTTAGACTCTTGTACTTCCTCTCCTTCTGTGTGCTTTGAAGTGACACTACTTAGATAATCTCATTCTTCAGTCTGATTTATGCCTCAGTTGTATGGCATTAGAAAATACTTCAGACATGCTTAACTTGTTCCCAGTCCTTGTTAAGTGGCAATTATAGTTGTCCTTACTAGTCCGAGTAATATGGAACTACAAAAATGCGGTGTAAAGTTCAGGGTAAGTCAGTGTATCTTTGTCTTGATATTAGTGTCAGTGTGTATCTGTGTTTTATTTTTAGTAGATGGCTTACGTGTGTAGTACACTTTACAGACACACACAATGTGTGTGTTTGGATTCATATCTGTTTGTTAACATCTGAATGTGTATACATTCATATTTGTCTGTTAACATGTGTGTGTGTGTATGTGTGTGTGAGAGTGTGTGTGTGTGTGTGTGTGTGCATGTTTCTCTGTATGGGTGTGCATGTGTGTGTATGTGTGTGTTTGTGCATGCACACCTACATGGGCACAGACACGATGTTGGTCTGCATGTGTGTGTGTGTTGAAAGACCTCTTCTGTATACCCTGAGGGTTTCCCCCCAACCTGTCTCTGGTGGAAGGGATGGCCATCCTTAACTGCCACGTTCATCCGGATGAGCCCGTCAGGCCTGACATTGCAAATGATCAAGGTTAAACATCTCCGATTAAAAGAATGACTGTAAGATTGATTGGGAAAGCTGGGGTGGGGGGGAGGGGGGTGGGGGGGCGTCCAGCAAACATGGCGTCCGGGGAGGGAGTTGACAAGACTTATGGGTAGAGGAATTCTGAGAGATTGCCTCGGCGTCATTTATCTGAAGGTGTCTGCAAACGTATACAGAAAGGCTGCGGAAAAATGAGAGGGGGAGAGTGAACGACTGCAAGGGAAAGAGAAAGAGCGAGAGAGAGATGGGGGGAGGAGAGGGGGAAAGAAGAGAGGTGAGCAAGAGAGAGAAAAATGAAGTGGTTTTAATACTGCGTTTTGGATGATGACGGACTCCAAGAGAGTCACTTAATGCTTTTCATGCCCCAGTTTGTGGGATGAAGAGGCCTAGCACTTCACTTTTCAAGCCAAAGGATTTTTTTAGTTGTGTGTGTGTGTGTGTGTGAGAGAGAGAGAGAAAGAGCGAGAGAAAGAGAGAGAGAGGGGAAGGGAGGGCAACTGGAGGCTATCCAAGCTCAACTCTTTCCTCCTCTCCCCTCCCTCTCTTTCTCTCTCCACATCTCTTTCTTTCCCTCTCTTTTCTTTCTCTCTTTTCTACTCTCCTTTTGAAGTGAGGCGAACTCAGATGGCTGTTGTAAAGTAACTAGCACCCCCCCCCCCCCATTGCGGTCAGCACAGACTAAAGGCCCAAAGGTGTCCTACTGAATGCCGTGTAATTAGTCACCGTTTTTCCAGACCTCTTTAGCATCACAATGCGCACTTAACTTCTCAAAGACCCTGATTGTTTTCTGATTGCACACTTGCTCAGCTCGCCACGACACCAGATTGGTCCCCTTTGTTTGGGGGACATACAGAGGTGGAAATGTGCATTAGCAGGAACCCCAAAATGACCCCCCTCCCTACCCCTTACCCCACCACCCAAGCCACTATCACCCAACACCATCATCACCACCACACCCCTCTCTGGTGGTGCCCCCGAGTCGGAGGGTCTTGCTAGGGCGCCTCTGACATCTGGTGCACCCAGAACGGACAGGTGGGGACCCGAGGACACAGGTGCGAGCATGCCGACTTTAGTTCTGCCACTCTCTGACTCCATGCCTTGCCGTTGTGTGTTGCAAACAAAATCTGTTTTTAGTGTGTTGTGTTGAAATGGTGCATAAAAGGTATGTATTAACAATGTGAAAAGAAAACTTAACATATTTAACTGAGCGTGTTGTCTGCCTAAATGAGTTCAGTTAATGTGCAGTCATTTTGGTTACCAACAACTCCACAACAACAGCAATAAAAACAACAAAAAGAAGTTAATTATATTGTGTAGCGAGCTTGGCTTGTTTCTGATTAGCACGCTAATGGATCCATATCCTCTAGCTTTGGTTACTTAATTACATGTTAATTACATCAAGCTCCATTAACATGATTATGAAAACACAATTATTACACAAATATTTTATCCTCTCTTCTCATCTCTCTCTCTTTCTCTCTATCTCTTTCTTTCATTCTCATTCTTTCCCTCTCTCTCAGGTTACCCTTGGCAGATAAGTACATGTTGCAGCCTGTTCGCGGAGCGAGTTTGGTTCCCAAGGCAATTAACCAATCTGGTCTTGCCCAGGGGCTAAAAGGTGTCTGGGGGGAGCAGGTTGACGCACCCTGGGGAGACAATGAACAAGCCCTGCGGACGACAATAGTGCATTTAAGAAGGAAAAAGGGCAGGATGGAAGGTGGTTGGTGGTGGGGGTTGGCGGTTTGGTGGGGGGGAGGGCGCTGCTTTTACCTCTATGCTTGTCGGCCTTTATGTGGCCCTCCAAGGTCCTTTGATCCCAATAAAGTACTCACCTGATGAGGTCAGCGGAGAAGTGGTCACTGTGCCACTCAATTGGTCCTGCAGGGGGGGTAATAGCTTCAGAAGTTGAAGAGGATGTGTGTTTGTGTGTGTGTGTGTGTGTTTGAGTGTGTGTGCCTTTGTTTGTGTGTGTGTGTGTGTCTGTGTGTAGTTGCTTGTGCTGTGTGTAGACCAGTCAAATTGCACTCCCTGGGTTAGGTTAAGGCAAGGCATGGGGATGCTTGTAGCTGAGTGCTGTGTACATTTGCACTTTGTGTGTTTGCGTGTGTGTGTGTATGTTTGTGAGTGAGTGTGGGCATGGATGTTTTTGAGAGATGTTCAGATAACAGACGGAGAAGGGAGAAAGAAGGAGGAGAAGAAGAGGGAGGTATGAACATTCAACTCCAATAAACAAATCTATGGCAAATTTATGAATGGGGGTGCTCTCAGGGTGATTCTCCCACCCCTACCCCCACCCGACCCCCATCTCCAATCACCTGGGTCCCCACAAATGAATGGGCTGTAATTAAGCCTGATGATGGAGGACTTTTGTCACTTGTTTAATCTTCTAATTGGAGTGGAGGAAGAGCTCCACTTGATGAGAGACTCAGACGTGGGGAAACAGCCGTGGCTCCCGGGCGTTTAGGACTCTTGGAAAACGACTGGCTCTGAAAATACAGTCATGATGACCTGTGACCTTTTGCTGATTTTGCTGTCTCTCTTTCTCTCTCTGTTTCCCTATCTCACTCTCTCTATCTATCCATCTCTGTTCATTTGTTTGTGTGTGTGTGTGTGCACGTGCACATGTGTGCCTGTTTGTTTGTATGTGTAAGTGTGAGTGTTTTTGTTGTCAAGCACACCGGTTATTGTGTGTGGCAATAGTGAGTTGTGATTAACAAGTGGTTATTAACGATGGCTTCATTGTTAGAGCTGACTTCATGAATTAGTGTCTATGTTTGTGTGTGTGTGTGTGTGTGTGTGTGTGTGCATGTGTGCATGTGTGTTAGACCGAGAGAGACAGAGAGAGAGAGTTGTGTGTGTGTGTGTGTGTTTTGTCAAGTACACATATGTCTGTCTTCGCTTCCTTGGCAAGTCTCTTGCCGTGATGAATTGAACATTCTCTCCGCGACACATTTCTACATGCCAACCTGTCCTGACCGGCTGAAACAAACACTTTTCCAAAACACATCTGACTGAGCAAGAGCTTTAATCATCGAGCCCCGGCAATCTCAGCCCACCACTCAACGACAAACACTTCTCTCTTGTTCAAAACACTGTATTTGTGTAAACACTAGTACGATCAAAATGTTATGTTTGAAGATGCGCCGGTTTGAAGTCTGAAGATTTCCTGTCCCTTAAAGATGGGTCCGACACACTTTTATCAGTTAGACTGAAGGAATGATGAGCAAAAGAAGTCTCTGGAAAAGAATCTCTTCTTACATCGAGACACAACACTTTAGAAAAATATTCGATGAAACCAGATAGCTTGTCTGTCTCCTAACAGGATTAGAGATTCCTATGCTCAGTTGTCAAACTCAGAGGTAGACAGCACACATACAGAACTACCATTGGTACACAAAGTTTGAATTAAAAACTTAAGGAAACACACACACACACACATACATACACACACAAACACACACAAATAGGCTGTAAAATTCCTCTTGAGAGTGCTCAAACATGTAGCTTGATCTAAAAGCCTGATTCTGGAAAACACTGGCACACACACGTACAGTGAGACACACACACACATTCAGTCATTTAGCACCCGCATACACACCTTGACTTGGCACTCTGGTTGGCAACAAAGCCTTAAACGGGAGACATCAGTGCCGGTTTGTTTTGAGCTCCTCTTCAGACTTTAAATTCCAGCCACAAGGAAACATCCATCAAAACTGACAGCGGAGAGAGACAGCGCTTGGCAGCCCTGGCCAGCCTTTTGACAAGTAGTGTTCCTTTTTGCCATGATGGATTTACACACAGCATTTACACGCAAAAGCTTTTCTTTATACACACATTATAGCTCTGCTGGGGTTGTGCTTGCTCTTGCCCCCCCCCCCCACACACACACATACACACACACTACTTATCTTGCCGCGCACAGGAGGTGCGCATTCGTCAACAGTAAATCAGAACACACGCATCGGTGCCGCTAACAAGCCATAGGCACATCCCTTAACACCCGTATATGTCTATGGCTGGCTCTCTAGCTCACTCAGATAGAATAATCGGTGCTCTCCTCAGGGCTAATGGTGCAGGCATTGCTGGAGCGCTACATCATATGGGACATGTAGTCTCACTAGCATGTAGCGATGAAAACTGAATGAGTTGTGGCTTAAGCTGAAAACAAAGTGTGGCTGAAAGACTAAGACTGGGATTTAAAGGAAAAGTAAGACTAAGACTAAAGACAGCTCCAAATGGAATGAGTAAGAGAAGAATCCAAACAGACTTAAGTGTAGGACAAAAGGAGGGAAGGAGATATTTATGAACCAAGATTTTATGGCATGTTTATGCCACTACACACATACAGTATCTCAAATTTGATATTATATGTCAGATAAAATATGATCAAATGTTATTTAAATTAATTATGGCGTATGTATAATTTATGTATATGTGTGTATGTATAATATATGTGAGACTTAATTATAATGTATGTATGACCACTTTAGCCATATATTATTTTAATAAATCATTAAAATATACTTAATTATATGCGTATTCCCACTGCAGTGTTTTAGGGCTTCCCTCTGGTATTAAATATATTGTTAAAGTAGAAGCGAGTGCAGTTGTGTGTCCCATTGCTTGATGAAGAGGTGATGTGTGGATGCTCGGAGTACATGCCAGTCAGGGGTTAATAAAAACAAGTTTGTGTTCTCCTGTCAACACTGCCCTTCAGCAGAAAGAGTACACTCACTTTATGAACAACACACCCAGCTGCCAAAAAAGCCTCATTCACAAGATCGGCCGTAAATCTGTCACAGGCCTCACCCGCCGCAGACAGAGACACACTGACGCCTCGGTCAGTAAGACACACGCAAGCATGCTGTACACGCCACATATCCATGCATACACACACACACACACACTCACACAGAAACATACAAACATCATAAACCATATGTATAGGCACGTGTCAAATAATCTCATTGTTGAACTTATATGTACAATACCTCTCATACACACACACACACACACACACACACACACTCACACAAACTCAAAAAGTGGTTAATTTGCATCTTAACACACACGTGACTACATACACAGTCATGCACATGCTGGCATATACACATCCACAGACATGTTACTCACACACACATTCAGATGCCTATTGCAAAATAAAGAAAAACACACACCGACATGTGAACACAAATACAAACACATCTATGATTGAGGCCCAAAGAAAATAATTCCACTGCAAATAAAACCCTTGATATTCAGGATATTTCTCTATGTTCTGAATTCTGACATCGCTGTTTATAGCACTAATATTACATCAATAAACATAAACACTTATCTAGCATATTATAAACACCACACACAATATCAGCTAGCAAGACACCACACACAGTAAACACAAGTGGAAACTCTGGATTCAAACACAACACACACGACTGACACAAGCATTGCATTCAGCTAGTTCCAACACAGTAGGCCTACTATTCTGCAACTGTTGAGAGATGTAGGTTGTTTTGAGGGCTTAGTATGCTGTGTTTATGACCTTGCTTGTCAGTTTCATGGAAGACGAATGGACAAGAGGGAACAAAGCTTCCATGACATCACTTTGTTTTGTCTTGTCTTGCTTTACCTCTTTTGCTGAATATGTATGGCGTATTGTGGTTTTGCATTTTAACCACTGATCAAAACAGCATCATGTTAGAAGTGATGATTGAAGGCATTCAAATTAAATAGACAACTATACTCCTTTGTGAGCTGCGAAATTTATTTAAAAAATATGTTCACTGAATAAGGTGCTGTAGGCTACTTTTAATATGGTGCATTTTAAGTGGACTTTGCACACAAACAAGCACCTTTTAATTCATAGCTGTTATGTAAACAATTATTTTGTGTTTTCTCAGATTTTTGCATTCATCTCCTTTCAAGATATTAATATTGACGTAATGCATTATGCCAAGGAATGATGGCTTATATTAATTTTACACTTTTCTTGTCTGTGAAAAATGCAAATGCACTTATGTTCAGTCTGCCCCTAGCACACGTTCTCTCTGACTCACCTTCTCTCCCTCACTCTTTCTCTCCTTTTCTCTATCTCCCTCTCCTCTCCCACACACATACACACACACAGTGAGAAAAAGAGAGCAGAGAGAGCCTGAAAAAAAAATTGCTGTTGTGATGTTGATTGACAGCTCCAAGTTCTCGCTAACAAGTTGTTCTCAGGGGGACAGAGAGCGAACGGTGCGCTGATATGTCGACTAGATATTCATGTCAATCATGTTTTGTGGTCATGATAACCGTGGTGATAATCACTGTCAAAATCTTATAGCTATAATTAACCTGCTGTAAACGGCCATGGAGAACAGCAGACGTGGAGCAGTGACACAGGAATCAGACAGCAGAAATATATGAGTTAAAATGTTCAGAAATCAATATTATCTCCTTCAGCCTCTCTCTCTCTCTCTGTCTCTCTCTCTCCTGTCATTTTCTTTCATATGCACAGTAGATCTTTTGAGGGGGGAGTTTTAAAGAAATTCGTTGCTACCCTCCTGTGGTGGAAAAAAGAATAAGCCCAATGGACAAGTGATGGAGTAAAAAGCCCCTATGATGAAATAGACACAGTTACCACTGAACCAAGATCTAACCAAGGAAAGCTACAGTATTAAAGAGAAGGTTAACAGAAATGCAGCTGGTATCCTAGGAATCCACTGATGCCGAAAAATATTTTGTTTTCTGACTTAGGTATATCATTGTGCTATTTCTAAGGAGAGAGCATTTTGAGATCTTAAGCTGAACTTCAGTTAGCCTTTGCCTGTGACAAGAGAAATGGTCCAAATTTCACAGGCTAAACTGAGCTCAATAGCTTATGCCCTAGAGAAAAAGACTTCAAAAAGGAGAGATCTCATTTAAAATTTACAACAGGGTCTAGGAGAAAAAGGTTAGATCTTTCAACAAGATTTATTATAAGACTGAGAAAAGTGTTTCATTATATTTTCCTCTGCTGTGAATAAAAACATGTTAAGATATTCTGGATTGAGTTCTCACCATGGATTAAATCATATTTTGATACACTTGTTTCTAACTATGGCAAGTTTTACCCCAAGTTTCCAATTTGCTTGACATTAAGGAAATCTTCCTGGGGCCATTAAGACCCCCAAAATTTTAAGCTATCGAAGACCTAGACCTCAATTTACTGCCAGGTTGAAATTATATGTAGTGCCTATAATTACCACTAGAGAGCAATGTTGTCATTCTAACAACAGGAGCAATGCTGTCTAATAGCCTACTAATGGATAATTGGATATTATAATTCAGCCGATGGGACACCTTAACAATCCCAATTATTCAGTGCCAATATATCAGTTAACACATTCATAACATGAAATTAGCTCTAGGTAAATTGACATTCCGAACAGACGCTATACATTGCATGAGCTGTCCAGTCAGCAAGTTAGGCCTAATAGGCCTTGTTATTTTGAACAAGGTCTTCCACATGGCCTGGCTATAATTTCAGCTACTGTCTGTGACACTGTGTAGCCCTAGCTGCTCCTGTGTGCTTGTCTTATCAGACACCTTAAGAAATAACTGGTTTGTCATGTGCGCTCTCTTTTAACCTCTTTGTTTTCTGTGACAGTATGTTTCCCGTTAGCGTATTCTTCATTCCCCAAGTAACCTAATGCTCGAGGCTCACAGCCCCACTCCCTGCTTTATTTCCCAACTCTCCGACTGTTTCTCTTGCTACTCCAATTCAACAACTGTAGCCTCACTAGCGCTGTTGCCTAGCAACTCTGCACAGAGTGGACCCTGGGGGAGGGGGAGGGGGAGGGGGCGGCGCGGGGGGTGGGGGGTGGAGACAGTGGGTGGAAAAGGCTGAGGCAGGTAAGCTAACATAATTGTGCCTCAGTTTAGGCCAAAGCCACTGTATCTACACATGACCGATGAAATAAAGGGATGGGTCAACTTACCGTGCGGCTGTGATATGTCACCCAATGGCCTACACACAGAGAGAGGAGCTATATGTGCTAAAACTTGAAGCTGGAGGGAGAAAAAAACATTCAGATCATTTTATTAGGAATTAGCTGACATTGTTGCCACATGCATTAGGCAAATTTTTGTTGTTCTCATTATTACAATAAAAAAAATCTAAACAAATGCGTAGAACTTTTTAATGCATAGTCAAAGCAATGTTGACACATGTTTTGATCAATTAAATCATCTAGATATGCATGTCACCTGCAATCCTGGAGCTCACAATTGGGGAAACTGCAAGATGTATGTATGTTCAATCCAAACAGCCATAGTGTAACACTACTTGCACATATACACACTGAGAGAGGAGAGAGAGATGGAGCAAATGAACGAGTGGGTGGATGTGAGAGTGAAAAGGGGAAGTCTGAAAAGGAGAAAAAAGCGGCATGACATGTCACGTCCTCAACAGACAGTAGGAAGAGACCGATGAGCCATCTGGCTACGCCTAAAGATGATGATGATGAGAAGGGTGAGTCTCTGGTCACACCTGTGCAGTGTGAACCAGCCTCTATGTTTACAACAAAATATTTCCATTTGTTTTTGGAAGTCCCACTCCACCCACACTTCTTCTCACTCTCTCTCAGTCACTTTTTCCTCTCCACAGCCTTGTCTATGGAATGTGCTCCATTCGCCTCTCCCCTTGTCTGTGCATTCAACCCCTCCCTCTCTCAAACCCAGAGGTTTTACTCAGAGGCATTCCTCTGAAAATATGCTGATCTCATAATGCATGTTCATTTCACCAAAGCCTCTGCCAGCTCTTGTTTAGGTAATGTGCAAAGGCCTACGCTAGCCTGCGACAGCTTTAGCCTTCTTAGAAATCCATATCATCACAAGAAAATTGGCTGTGTAATAGTAGTCCAACAGTGATAATAGCCTATCTTAGAAAGGAAAATACTTTGGTTCTGGTTGGTAGGATGACAATATGAAATGGAAATATGAACTGAATTGTAGTCTGGTCTGTGACCTAGACTAGCCTACTTATTTGCACCTGTGCCAACTGCATAGTTCCCAGAGTGTGCATACATACCCTTAAGTGACAGTTGGTGTGTATTTACCCAACACTTGCCAAAGCATTTTACCAGGATAGTTTGTATGTGTTGGCTTCTTAATTGACTTTTCTCTTGCATTTTATATATCCACATAATATATACCATTTGATGTAGGCCTATGTGAACTGCTGCAAGGGACAGCTTAGACCCTCTTCAAGTTATGGATAACTCGCTTTGCTCACTGCCAGCACACCTAAGTAGGCGTGTGGTTTGAGAGAAGGGTGAGAGGTAGCATACAGTTTCCCCATAGACATACAGGAATCCTTTCCCCTCCCGTTTCCACTTGCCCAACCCCCACAACGTCCAAGTCACCGCCCTTCCCTCTCCTGCTCAACCGAACGTGACTACACCAGAGTAACGTTCTAGCTGCTTTTAGCGTTGGGAACTATGGGAAATGCAGTCCTTTCAAATGCAGCACATCTCAAGGCCAAAGCAGACCAAATACAACTCCCATAGAAACCTTCGCATGTGAGGTTGGTACGTCCAATCTGAATATGTGGGAGGAGAGCATCCGCCCACAAAAGCCATAGCAATCTTTCTATAGCTCAAATGCAATTGTGTATCAAAAAGTGTGCATATGCAATATAGAAAATGAAGATGCCACTATTTCTATGAAAAATATCGGATAATTATCCTGGGATAGAAAAGTCGACTGGGCCGCTGTTACACAAGAAAACGGCCTGGCGTTCGCTTCAGATTTAAATGGAAGTGGGTGGATCATGGTGTAGACAGTCGCAACTTCGATGTGGATGTACTTCAACGATGATTATTATTTTAACCGAGATGAAAAAATACCTGCACAACTCCGTTCAGCACGCGTCTGAAAGGAACTGAGAGTGACGAGCCTGGACATATTTTGTGTAACAACACAGTTATATACTGGCGTACAGATTGTGCTTTGCATTTGGTACCGCCCTTCCTGACGGGTGGGTCTTTCGTCAGAGCCAGAGAGAGCCAGCGGTCGGAGGAGCTACGCCACAGCCTAGCAGTAGCCATTCGTGGAAAAATAGGCCGTCCTTCTCCGGGCTTCAGCCTGCCTCTGCCTCCACGGCGTCCGGCCTTTTTTTCTTAAACAACTCCTCTCCGGTTTTATTAATGCGGGATGAGTGGTACGTACCCTCCCTCCCATCCGTCTCCACCCCTCTTTTTATGCATCGCCAATCTGTTAACGTTATGACCGCTTTTTGTTATTGAGTATGTTATATGTGTGGATTTTAATGTCTTTTATTTGTTTCCATGTTAGATCAATTTTGGTTGTGCAGTGTGTCGAAAGGACAGCCTCCTTTAGCAATGTTAATGCTACTTTTTCCGAGGCTCTGGGTCGGACTGTAAACCATGCGTTGGTATCATTGATTTAGCCACCTAGGGTATGTCATATGCACAGTGAGAGGCTATCAATTAAACGTTATTTTCTTGTGCATGTAACTACTTTAGGTTGTCGGTCCTCCTTGACTATGATTGGGTCATTGTCCTTTTGAATATAGGTTATGGATATGATTTCATTTTTACAGATCAGAAGAAGGAAACTATGGCAACAGATGGGGCGAAATCAGGAGGAGGTGACAAGGGCAAAACTTCAGGATCACAGGTATCCAAAACATTCGCCCTCCCTCCAGTCCAGTTCCTTGCAAGCACTTCCTGGTTCCGTAGTAGCTTCATCCCTTTCACTGTATGCATGTGTAGGCTACTGCTCATAATGTGTTCGTTTGATGTTGGTGAACCTCAAAGCTATGAACAGTCCTTGAGTCATATTTTTGGGTCAGCGTACGTGCGTATTGTTTTCAAAGATCTTCCAACAACTAACATGCAAGAGATTCAGTTGCTTATCCCTAATTATTTGTGCAGTATGTAATTACTTATTTTAACATAAGTTCCGATGTTCCGTGTTATAATTGCCTGCGACCTAGTTTTATTTTGTAAACCATCTCTCTTTGCCGAGAAATGAAAAAATGTGGTTCACTCCCACCCACCGACTCTTCCTGTGAGCCCGCCCACAGTTTTGACAGCTCTCTCTCTCTCTCTCTCTCTCCCCCCTTCTCTGTTCGTGGTGTATTGTTGGCGTGTGTAGGACTCGCAGCCATCTCCACTCGCGCTGCTAGCGGCCACATGCAGTAAGATAGGGGGCGTGGCCGGCGAGGGTCAGGCGGGAGTACCGCAGCAGATCATCATCGACCCCAGCCAGGGACTCGTGCAGCTTCAGAACCCCCCACAGCAGCTGGAGCTCGTTCCCGCGCAGTTCACTGGCAATGGCTGGCAAATTATCACCGCGTCCGCTCCTGCCACGGTTACTAAGGACAGCCTTACACAAGCAGGTGTGACCATCGCTACAGCTGCATCCAGCGATGTTGCTTCTGGACGCAAAGTTAAGGTGATTGGCGCTAACAGTGTACCTGCTGGGCAACAGCAGCAGCCACAACAGCAGCAGCAGCAGTTTCAGATCATCCAGGTGCAAAATATGCCCAATTCAACAGGCGGCATCCAGTACCAGGTAATACCACACATCCAAACTGCGGATGGGCAACAGATCCAAATAAACCCCGCCAGTGCCACACCATTAAGCGTACAGCCAGAGCAAATACAACTGATCTCGGCTGGGAACAATCAAGCCATTCTTGCCACGCCTCAGCGGGCAGGCTCTGCCAATATTGTCACCCAGAACGTCACCAACCAGGCTATCCCCCTGCAGATTCGGCCTTCATTCCCCCTCCAGCTGCAGACCATCCAAGGTGCCCAGACCCCTATGGTGACTACATTACCCATAAACATTGGTGGCGTGACCCTCGCCCTGCCCGTTATAAACAATGTGGCAGGGGGCGGGGCAGCTGTCCAGCTGGTGCAGCCTGGCGATGCCGGCGTCTCCAACGGAAGCTTGATCGCTGCTCCTGTGAGCAGCGGTGCGGTGGAATGTTCCGGCATTGTCACCTGTACCACCACCACAACTGCGACCGATGCTGTTGCTGTGGCATCAGTGGACAGTACCACGTTGAGCACAGCAGCACCAGTGCTGGCTGACGGCGATGCCTCTGAGAAGGAAACACAGATTCAACAGGCTGAGGCGGACAGTCAGAACCCCCCCACCACCACCATTGGTACGATTCAGGTCCAGGCCAACGGGCTCCAGCCAGTGGGTCAGGACCAGACGGGTCAGCAGCAGCAGATCCAGCAGTTCCACATCGTGGGCCACCCGGTGCTTCAGCAGATTCAGATCCAACAGCCCCAGCAGCAGCAGCTGGTGCCGGGCTCAATCCAGCTGCAGCCGGGCCAAACCCTGCAGCCGGTGCAGCAGAACCTTCAACTGCAAGCCTTCCAGAACCCGGCGCAGGTGCTGATCCGGGCGCCCACGCTCTCACCCAACGGTCAGATCAGCTGGCAGACGGTGCAGGTGCAGAACGCCGCCATGCCGCAGCAGCTCACGCTGGCACCCATGGCATCAGGAGCGGCAGCTGCGGCGGCTGGAGGTGGGGCCACGTTCACGCAGATCACGCCGCTGGCACTCGGAGGCACACCCATCACCCTCAACGCCGCCCAGCTGTCGTCGGGGACGGGTGTGCAGACAGTCAATATCGCCGGGCTCGGGGCAGCAGGGGTGCAGGTACAGGGAGTACCCCTCACCATCACCGGAGTGCAAGGTAACAGTGCTACTAGCGCACACACTATGTTTGGTCTTTAGTCTTCCTGCATTTAGTGTGTCTAGCTTAGCTACTATTTATTAAGTAGCTATAAGGCTACTTCCAGTGTTGTTGTAGTGTTATTAATATTGTTGCAATGTTGTTCCTGAGGTATTGTTGTAGTGTTATTAATATTGTCGCAATGTTGTTCCTGAGGTGTTGTTGTAGTGTTATTAATGTTGTTGCAGTGTTGTTCACTTTTTGTTTTTGTTCACTAGTTGGGCATTATGTAGATGTCCTTATAATATTTTACTACATATCCTCCAAGGGGTGGATGTGTAACTGTGTACATGATCGCACACATGTTCCAAAGTTTAACTGACTTTTGGCCGCATTCAAAGCAAAATACCCACTGATAGCTTGAAGGCACAACACACATTTGCTGTAAAGTTGCATCTCACATGAGGATACTCAAGTACATAATGCTTCCCTTCAAGTGTGTGGAAGATGAGTGCTAAAAAGGAACTGGGTGGTGAGAGTGTTGATCTCAGTCAGTACACAGACTTTCCTGCAATGAGATTTCTTAAGTGTGTAGTTGGTGTAGAAATTGGTCAGATTTGTTAAAGTGATTCGACAACCATACAGTGTAGTGGTAAGAATGTACCAGAAAGAGGCCTTTCTGCAGTAGGGAGTTATTCATGCCTTGTTCCATGAACTGTGTGAAAGAGGTTGACTGCGTTGTGTCATCTGTTGCATTTTGACATTCTGTGTCTTCTTTGGCTGGGTCACAGCACCGCCCCTTTCACCCCTTCTCCTCGCCCTACACTCACGTCTTTTTTTCCATGCTGTCAGTCACCATTGTGGGGGTAGTTCCGAGTCAGGCGCGCCACAGCAAGACTTCCTGTAATCGCACAGTCATTTTGAATGCACACACAGAGTGGTGTGAAAACACTTGCTCTTGAAAGCTCTGGAAGTGACCGTGCTGTGTGAACGAGGACCCTTGTGGGTAGTTGGTCAAATGCAGTTAGTATGAAGTATGAAGTATTGAATGAAATAGAAATGAAATAATAAATTGAAGTATACTTGATAGTCAAGAAGGGGATGTGCACTAAACAGAACCTTATCTGGCAATGGATGCTGTCAAATACTGTTTAGGGTTTGATCACACAAAATGAATTTGGAGTCATCTGTGAAATTAAACTTGCTTATGTTTCAACAGTGTTAGACAGGTAGTAGCTACAATTTCTTCAAGACACATTTTGAATGTCTTGTACAGGCTGAGCTCTCCAGTCATATAGATGAAAGGATCTAGGTAGAAGAATAGTAGCAGTTCATGTTTTCACTCCTACTCTTGCTTGCAAAGTGTGCGTTGCTTACATTGTTCGAGGAACCCTTTTGGGTGAGCTATCCTCTCTGCCTGCAAGGAATGTTCTTGGTTTTTCTTGGCCGTGTCCCCGAGCTGTTCTGGTGAAATCGTACAATTATGTCACTGTGTGTGTTTTTTGGAATGACGGCCAATTGGAAGCATTCAGAGAAGGATGCATCAGAACGCCTCAGTGATTGTACCAGCAGGGAATGCAAAAGAGGATGCATCTGTATTTCTGTTTGTCTGTTTGTTTCAGGAAATAATTTGTAAGAAGAGCTTACATCTTTAGGACATATTGTTATAAGATGGTGTGAAGGCCCTGAAATCAGTGACCCATCTAATTTCAAAAACACATCCAGCACCATCCTTCTCTCTGTGTGTGTGTGTGTGTGTGTGTGTGTGTGTGTATGTGAAGGGGGTGGGGGGGTGTACTACCCTGTGCTATATAGGCTCATAAGAGCCTAGCCTTTTGGAAAATGGCACTACTTCCCCCTCCACACACACACACTCACACTCACACAGGAGGAAATGTTTGCAGAAAGACTCGGCTTGACTCGAGTCGCTGTCACCGTTCTGTGGCAGGCATGTGATCCTCAGTGTACAGCCCTTCTCTGAAAAGAGGAAGAGAGTTTGTCTTTCTCTCTCTCTTCCTCTCTCTCGCTCTCTCTGTCTCTCTTGTTTTGGTCCAAAATATGTCACCGTCATGAGGTCACCACCAGCATCTGTGTGCATGTTTGTTTCTAATGAATTGGTTTTATGCAGTCATGAGGCAGAAGTTTGAAGTTTTTTCAGTGTTTTATCAGACACTCCTCTAGGAGCTGATTGATGCAGCACATGTATGCAGATTTGTCCTTTGGGGAGGAGAGGTAGAGGTGTGTGAGAGGCTGCAATGGGAGTGTATTCATGTTTTTCATCAAACAAATGCTAATTCAGACTATGTAGTTTGGAGCAGAGGTCATGATGGGAATAGGCTGCTTTTCTGCTGAGTCAGTGATAAAACTTAAATGACTTTTTAGGGGTAAATAAGGCATGGGAGTTTATCTTTAAGGGTCCATGATATGAAATACTCATAACTCATTTGAAGAACATTTTCTGTTCTTTGCACATCAATTTCAGTCTCAGCTGATGCTAAACACACAGTGGTCTATTGTATTAGTGTTAATCTATTGATGTCAGATGTCTTGTGCTTCAGCAATTTGTTAAAGATTTCTCCCCTGATTCTATGTCATTTCGGGCGTACGGAATAATAAAACCCCCTCTATCTGAGAATCTCCATCCACTTGGTAGAAATGCGACAGACAATTTTTTTTGCAGGGAGGCTAGTTACCCTTGTTTACCACTCAAATAGGCAATACGAGCTCCTTGTCAGTAGATTAGCCCAAACAAAGCCACAAACATGAGACAACTTGTGTAAAATCAAGCAAACCATTATCTGACTGGTATTTGGAATGGGTTCTCTTTCTCTAGAAATAATTTTTGTGGACACAAAAAGGATTATTATTTTTAACATTAATTAAGCTCATTTTTTATTTTCAGCAAACTTCAGAGGCGCAGAGTGGAGCTCATAGACCTGTGTTAACCTGTTAAAAAAAAACCTTTAAGGAGCACTCACTCTCTTGTCTTCTCTCTCCAATTGATAGTCAACAAATTTTATTGGCAGGACTGTACAGTATTGACAAAGCAATGTGATATCAAGTAACAATCATTTAACATCTGTTTCTCTCTCCATCTCTCTCTCTGTCCCCCTCTCTTTTCACCCCCAAAGGTCAGCAACAGGGTCAGGAGGGGATTAAAGCTCAGCCAGCCTCTGTGACGGTCACGGTGGGCAACATCGGGAATACTGCGCTGAGCGCAGTCAGTCCAGACCAAATGGGCCAGGTGCAGAGTCCATCGGACCAGGAGGGCCAACCAAACAAGAGGCTGCGTAGAGTCGCCTGTTCCTGCCCCAACTGCAGAGATGGAGAGGGCAGGTAAGACTGCGTTTGTGTGCTTGTGCGTGTGTGAGTGAGTTAGAGAGAGAGAGAGAGAGAGAGGGAAAGAGAGAGAGAGCACAGGACAGTAGTGAGAACTGTAGTAAATGAAAGTGAGTATACTTCAGAGGCCATACTATGAGTGACTATAGTTGAGAGGACCCTGTAAATGAATTGGGAAGGTCTTAATTTCTAAGTATTGTTAAGCGCATCTGTACATGGGGTGAGTCAGTATATGAGGCTTGTGTGTGCTGTGCTGTGACAGGTGAAGAGGGCCTGTGTGTAGAGCTGGGATGACACGTCGACATAGTCGATTTAATTGACTACAAAAATTAGTCAACATGCGTTGGTATCAAACAATTGCATAAAATCATTGGATAAAATAGCAAGTGAAAAGCAGCTAAAATAATGCTCGCACACGATGAAGGACTACTTTACTAGTAATGTGAACAATTTAGGTACTAGTCTAGGTACGGTGGCCCATTACACCATAATCTGATGCTCAACTACAGGATATGTGATCTTCATGTGGAAGGCCATACGGGCCAAAATGTGTCCGTGTTTTGTTGACTTTGCCTATAGTCATGCGAGAGTGAGATAATGTTCATAAGAGGAGAGATGGATAAGAGAGAGGAACAGAGTGTTGTGTATGGGCTTGGGTGTTTAACAAATCATTCAGAAGCAATTAACTAGTTTACACTAGTTTACAAACTGAAAATAGAACGGCATTCTTTTTGCACATGCAGTGATGAAGTTGAAATGCTAATGACTAATAACCTTTCAATATTTTGTTTTAGTACATTGTTAGATTGATTAAGTGAGGCAAAATAATTGCTAATTACTAAATTAATCATTAGATTAATGGAAAAAGTAGTCGTTAGATTAACCAACTAATCAAAAAAATAATCGCTAGATTAATCATTTAAAAATAATGTTTGGTACAGTCCTATGTGTGACGGGGTCTTTGTAAGCTGTTAATAGAGCTTAGGGCATTTGTATAGCTGTGAATTAGTGTAGCGGAGAGGGTTGTGTGTCCTGTGTTGTGCCTACGGTTGAGACAATCTGTGTTTGAGTTTGTGTAGTTGTTATGTGAGTGTTATTGAGAGGACCTAAGTAAATGGTAAGTGAGTAGGCATATAGTTTAGAGGGTCTGTTTACATGCCCATTACAAACAAGTCTAGTTTAGAGGACACTGTGTGTGCTGGGAGTACTGTGTGTGCTGGGAGTATACTTGAGTGTGCCTGTGTGTGAGTGTAAGGGAGAGGACCTGGATGTACTGTGAGTTGGTGGAGTTGAGAGGATGTGTGTATGACTGAGTATACTTGAGAGCACCTGTGTGTGAGGGAGTGTATAGTTGAGAGGTTTTGGGTGTAATTGAGTGTAGCTGAGAAGACCTGTGCAGACTATGAGTAAATATAGTAGAGGGAGTCATTGTATTCTATAAATCTGTCTGAAATGGGAGAACTCCTGCCTTCTAAGATAGCATTCAGTGGCAGCAGGGCATTCAGGCATGTCCAAATCAAATATTTGTGTAAAATTCTTCCTTTTAAAGACATCTGCGCTTTGCAGAATTATGAAGCCAGTGTAGGTGAATCCATTATGCTGTCTATGGCATCCAGTATTCTATTAAATCAGCAATTCAGCCGTTCAGAATCTTTTTCAATGGTGATCCAACCACATGGTGTTCACTGGGACTATTTTGCAAGGCCACTCAAAACAAAGTTCATATCTGGTACCCTGATGAAGGCAGTGTGTGAGTCGATCCCTGCGAATGAGTATGGTTGTGGGCTGAGGAGACATCCAGAAGGGGAAGGCAAAACTGTGAGAACAGGAAAAAAATGGGTTGTGAAAGAGGTTGTGTGTTCCACTCACAAATAAAAAAAAAATGACTAGTGTTTGTGTGTGTGTGTGTGTGTGTGTGTGTGTGTGTGTGTGTGTGTGTGTGTGTGTGAGAGAGAGAGTGTGTGGTGAAGTGCTGCTTGTTAAGACCGGTTACCGTCCTGCTGCTGCTGGGAGCTAGATAGCAGTGTGAGGTTTTCTTATGCATGCTCCATCCTCATCCATCCATCCTCATTAAGGGTCCCTTGAAGCTGCTTTTCTTTCTGAGGAAATGAAGGCAGCGTTTGTCAGCCATATTGACAACATCGGTGCCTGAGTTCCTCCCGAGTCTTCTCTAAGTGGTTAAATCTTCACCATGTTTTAGTTCCCCCCGGCGGTTCTGTTTGGTGTCTCTGCTTTTGACTGCTCATAAGGTGTTCATTGTTTTTATTTTCCACAGTCATTTAGTCAGCCTCTAACTCAGTTCTTACTGCCAGAGGCAACACAGTGGTTTTGGCGGAGTTATTTATTCCTGTGATTTTATTGTTGTCCATGTTCAGTTCCATGAAATAATGTCAGCATAACCTTCTGTGCCTTCAGTTATCACCAGTTAAATAGAAATACCGAATCTGTGCCAAGTTCTTTCTTTACTCAGTTATCTTTACAAAAAGTACAGCTTGATGATATTTGTGTATGCGTGTGTGTGTGTGTGTGTGTGTGTGTGTGCCTCCTCAGGAACAACAGTGACCCATCTAAGAAGAAGCAGCATGTGTGTCACATGGAGGGCTGTGGGAAGGTCTATGGGAAGACGTCGCACCTGCGGGCACACCTGCGTTGGCACACAGGCGAACGCCCCTTCGTCTGCAATTGGATCTTCTGCGGCAAACGCTTCACCCGCAGCGACGAGCTGCAGCGGCACCGACGCACGCACACGGGTAACACACACACACACACACACACACACACACATACATATGCAGTGGAACCACTGGAGTTGTGGGAAAGTTTCAGGTATCTTAGTAAGTCTGTTATCCTTCTCTTCTAGCCATCTGAAATCTATATATCAGTACCTGCCTGTGCATGGGGCCAATATAATACCATACTCATATACTCATACTTGGCCTCATAGGAATGATCCAATAACACAAACTGATACCACGTGATTGCATTTACCCTAAAACGCTGTAGCATAGCTGCCTGCCTTTAAGAAACTGCTGCTATGCTGTCATATGCTGCTACTGTGCTTGTAGCTTGTACTTTTAAAGACATAAAGTGAGCCAGGTTTGTGAATGTAGATTCACACCTCATTGGTTCTCGGTTAAACATTAAAATTCTGGTATGTGTTGGTGTAGTTCAGCACTTCATGTACTACTTTAAGAAATTCACAAACTCTATCTTTTAGTAGATAAATTGAAAGTGAATGGTATTTTGTTTGCTTACATTTTATACATTTTTCTTTCCTTTCCTCCTTCAGCTCCAGACTGTATTTTGGTCATTTTAGAATGCTCTTAGACCAAGCTCAGTGCATGGTTCACTTCAACTGCAGGTGTCCACAATAGGCAGACACAAGACATTGCCTCAGTTTGAGGAGCTGCAGTTTTGTTCAGTCGTTCAAACTGTGCAGAACACCTCTGCTGTGGCTGCATGCTTCCCTTTTCATCTGCTCTCTCTTTCTCCCGCCCTCCCTCTCTCTCTTTCTTTCATTCTCACACACTATCATTCCCTCCATCATGTTGTTTCTTACTGTAAAGGAACTATCCCACTTCTAGTGTTTAGGAGAGAGGCAGTGTGGGAACAGTGCAGAAAAAAGTAATGTGTTGATTACACAAACATTAGCATTGCTAATAAATTGTAACATTCACTGGCCTAATGCACACAGTCAGATTTCTACACAGGTGGGTAATACATGCCACTTGCCAAAAAGCTAAGGATTATCTTTCAACTGATAGAATTGGTACTGGTACCATGAGTGGTTAGATTATGTGAGATCTCTACCTGCCTAAAGTCCTGCTCCTTCTCATCATTGTCATGTAGCAAAACCATCTGTACAGGCATAGTGGGCATTGTCCTCTACTTTAGATCACACAAACATGCAGACACACACACACACATACACAAACACACACACACCCTTCTGAAGCACACATTTGCATTGTTATAGACAATGAATGTAATTATAGTGGATTGCGCTGCTGACAATCACATGCCGATAATGTTCATGAACCTGTTTGTCTCTCACAAAGCAGCCCAACACGTCGGTATAACACAAGCAGACAGAGTTCACAGGCTTCAAACTTTCCTGAAGGATACACTTAATCTCCAACATAACATCATTTGAGTTTTTTCTAGATCAGAATATTACACAACTTGCATATTGTCAATTGCTGTGGACAATAATGTTGATATGATAATCTGTGATTACTACAATACAATGTGACCCTTATAAAGAAAGCAGATGATAATGTAAAACTGATGATAGGCCTTACTCTGACTCAAAGCCCTTTACACTAGTTGTAGGATGATATTTGCATGTTAGCATGAAGTGCCTACCAGTTTTACTCGAACAACCATATAAAAAGTAACTCAGATGTGCAGCTACAGTTTACAGCATCAAAGGTGAATAAACACACTCGCAAGCCGTAACTCTAGAGTTTTTTTACGGCCTCAGCTTAGGTAGAAGTGCATCCACCTTTCAGTCAATAAAATACACAAGATACGGTTTGAGTGTACATTTATTTACCTTTGTTTATTGTACGCCTCAAAAACCTGTTTTTGTTTTGAGTTGAGTGCATCCACCTCTCTTATCTACAGTTTACCACAGTCAGTATTCTGTGGAAGTCCCCATGCCTATGTGAAACCACAGACACACAGTAAAGGAGTTCCATCTCTAACTGAATAAATGATTCATCTCAATTTAAAAATAGATTGGTCCTAAAACAGTTCTAAACTAAGTTTACTACTGTAAAATAATGTATTTGTATCTATATGAAATCGTATAGATGAAGATGATATACAGTACACAGTAAAACCAGAGAGGGTAAAAGTAGAGCGAGAGGCACAAACATTTGTTTTGTTCCGTGTTGTATTGGGGGAGAGGGGGAAATCCCCCTTTATGTAGACCAGAGTCGAGCCCTCATACGCCGATACAGAAGATCATTGAAAAATGTATATTGTGATGTTATGGGACATTTCCACTTGTGCAGACCGGAACTTTTCACATTTGCTGCCATTATAACTTATTATGTTGCTCTATCTTGGCCAGTATTCAATGATCTTTGGTGGCCAAAGTAATTGTCTTCCATTCCAT
The DNA here is from genome assembly GCA_027481765.1 of Tenualosa thibaudeaui. Lineage (NCBI taxonomy): Eukaryota > Metazoa > Chordata > Actinopteri > Clupeiformes > Clupeidae > Tenualosa > Tenualosa thibaudeaui. The sequence goes on from JAIFZK010000011.1 coordinate 2,935,554, forward strand.
AGTGTCTTATTCAGTTTTGTTATTCTGGGTTTCCTTTCAGGTGAGAAGAGGTTTGAATGTCCAGAATGTTCCAAGCGGTTCATGAGAAGCGACCACCTTTCCAAGCACATCAAAACCCACCAGAACAAGAAGGGGGGCGCTGCCCTGGCCATCATCACCACAGAAGACATGGAGGACACGGGTGACGACGAGGTGCTTGGCTCGCCCAGGATGGTTACCGTGGCGTCACTGACCCAGGACTCGAACCCGGCCACGCCCACAACCTCCAACAACATGGAGGAGGAGTTTGAGTAGCCCATCCCTCCTTCTTCTTTTGTTTCTTTTTGGGGTTTTTTTTCTTCCTTCACTTGGAACCAACACTTGTCCACAAATGGACATTGACTGATAGAGAAGTGCACCTGACTTTTATTGATTTCATCTGCGTTGTTTCTCTAATTTTCTTCTTTTTTTGGTTCTTCTAAAAGATCTAAAACTAATGCATGTTATGACAAAAGATGAAAAGTCTAAAGTTAAAAGAAGTATGGCATTTAAAAAAAAGAATAGTTAAGAAAATCTACCGATAGCCAGGTGAAAGTATATAACTGAATCAGAACAGTAGCACAATGCTGGGGTGGGGACGGGTGGGGGTGGGTGGGCGTTCTGTGGTTTTCTCGTACGAATCGCCACCACAAAGAATCTTGGGATTAAAAAGAGAATCTATTTCTATGCACAAAAAAGATGTACTTTTCTTATTCGCAGGTATGAATTTATATAATGAGGAGGGGTAGATGGGTTGGCTGAGATTCGCAGACAGAGAAACCACAAGGCCAGGCCAGGGCAAGGTATTTTTTTATTTATTTCCTTTTCATGGGGGGAGGGGGTGGTGTGCACAGGTACACAGTGTGGACATATGATGGTCCCATACACAGCTACTTTACACAGCCAGTAATGACTGACCGAAGACTTGGTTCAAATCAAAGATAGATGTTTTGATCTATTCGACGTCAGTCTCCTCTGGTCCGCGCTAGATTAGTGGTCATGGTTGGGCTGAAGGCGCTTGGGTCGTGATTACAGTCATGCACGAAGCAAGGCCCAGACATCCTCAAGGTATTAAGTGTATTTGCCAATGGTTAAAACCTCAAACAGATGCTAGAGCCTTCTGAAAACCATGCCTTTCGAAGATTATATTTGGATCTTCAGTTACAGTTTCAATGGAGGACAGTTTTTTTTTTTTAAGTTCTTGTTTTGAAGGGACACAGAACAGGGCAGAACAGAGCAGGTTAAAGGTGAGAGAGTAATTAAAAAGCACATTAAATGAAATTTATAAAACAAAGCATTCCTATTAAGAAAATTGTTACTGTCACGGTTTCTAGAAAAGATGGTGGGGGGTAAAAAAAGAAACACAATCTAGCTTTCTATGGCTTGCTAAGTTTAGGTGAAAGCAATACTTTAAAGACAATCTTAGTGACACCATGTTTACATTAATTAAGGGTAGGGAGCAAATGTAGGTTTCTTTGATATGGGAGTTTTAAAATAAAACAAAATGAGAAAAGGTTTAAAAAAAAACAAGCAGAAAGGTCTTTTGTCTCTCAAGTCATACAAACTGTACTACAATGCCTTAACACAAACTTGCAGTACTGCTCCATTTTTGCCCAAGAGTCTCCCATGGTGAGACTGGGGACCTTAAAATTGTGAATTGTTTATTGGAGAAACTTGTGAACTCTTAAGTGAGCCAGCGCTCTCTCTTTTTTTGGTTTGATGTTTTATTTGTATAACTTTGCTTCCTTCCCCTGATTCGTCAGGCTGCGAATCCTTCTCTAAGGACAAAAAAATGACTAATCAAATACATCAATCGCTTATCACCCCCACAGACACCCCCCAACCCCACCCCATCCACCATGTCCAAACTACTCATTGCTTAAAGGTGAACTCAGCAGGTCCTATTTCTCTGAGGAGAAAAGCCTGAGAATGGGACACACATGTGCCCGTCTCAGTTAAAAACACACACACAAACGCAGCCACAAACACTGATACTTATTGCAAGAGTACTCACACACACACACCATGCACACTCAGAAACATAGATACTTATGCACATGTTCCTGCTATAACACTCACTCACACACACACACACATTCGCCCATCCCTATCATCATTGTGCCTCCCAGTCCCCAGTCTTTCCCCATCTCCTTCAAACCTGTCCCAGTCTCCTGGTGGGGAAGGCTCTGAGTGTCCCACCTTGATCATAATGATGTTCTGAAATGTGTCTGGTGGTGTTTTCTAATTGTGTCCGTTTTGTGAGTAAAGTCTCTTTCTTTTTTATTTAATTTAATTTATTGAAAAAAACTATGTTTCCCAGAATGCCCCTGTCTCCTAAAAAATAAAAAATGTCCCCACCCTGCCCCCTTGCAACCCACATGCTTTTCATGCAGCACAGACAACTGTAGATGACAAACTGTGTATCGCTAATTTATTATTTATCCGTATTTTTAATATTTGCCTTCGCAGAAATTGCTGATGTGTGTAGTGCGCTGTCGATTCAGAGATTATGTGCAGCATGTCTTTTGTTTCCTGCTAATAGTAATGAATTATTATTTCTAAATGTGGTCCTTTATAAATATAACCATTACTTTTTAATTTAAATGATCCTCTTTTTGTCACATCATAACATGTTTCAAAAGAAAAGAGTAAAAAAAAAAAACCAAGCAAAAAAAAGTTTCAAATGAAATGGTTGATACCAAACAATTTAGATGTTTTTGGTAATATTTTGTGTGACAACTGATTTTCTTTAATATTTTCTAGTGACATCTCATTTGTAAATCTTTTTCTAAGATGTTTGTTTGTCTCCATGACATTTGATAATGTTTTTTTTTTGCCAGGTTTGCCTCAAAGGCTGCAGTTTATTGATATTTTTAAAATACAACTTTGTACAAATGTGTTATGTGAATGGGGGGAAGAATAAAAAAAAAAGGATAAACTTGCCTGCATAACACTTGAAAATAAAGTGAATAAAATCTGTCTTAAATATACTTACTTTAGTATGATTCCTATGTCAGTGCCGGGTCTCTTTATCAGATGTATTTGTGAGTAGTCAGAGAAGTCATCAATCTCTTAACCACTCTTGACTCCACAATGCTTTTGGTCTGACGATGGATTTCCCGCTCGCTGCTGCTCTGTCTGACCCAGTGACTAATCTTGAGCTGATAGGCTGGGCAGAGAGAGATAAGGCTGACACTGTGGATAACAGCAGACTTTGACCTCACTACTGCTATTTCTAATGCTGTGAATGCTACTCATTCAGTCACAAACACTTTGAATGACTCAACACTGCCCTCTGCTGGTTGTACGCTGCACACAGAGTGAACCTGCTGTGGTAAGCTCACAGTTCTGACTCTCAGTTCTAAGGTCACCTGGAAGAATCAGTCAAAAATAAAGCGCCACTGTTGGACAAGACATGATAGAAAAGGAAATACATCTGTTAATTTGTTTAAAACCAAACAAACAAACCTGACTAATGCTGGATTTGTTAGTCTGATTCAGGACTAAACCAAAGATTCTAGAGCACTCCGCTCTAGAATCTTTGGACCAAACCTAGCCCTATCAGTCTGCTGTCATAGTAACTCCGACAACCATCTAGAACAGAACATTCCGGCAGCCCACCCTCTCTGCCACATCAGTGCCGCTGCGGCCCTGCCTTGCGTAAGGCTGCTTTGATGAGCAGGCCCATCTGGAGGAGGAAGGAGGGGGCCATATTACCACCCCTCTGCAGCATCAGGAGCCCACCCTCACTTCACTCATCACTGCTAGCATTACTTAAATAATACAGGTTGAAGCTGAGAAGCTAAAGGACTGTTGGACTGATTTTTTGGGGGGTGTTTCGGTATCGTATCGTAATCGGTATCGTAGTGTTACATCACATGGATGGTTAATCAGAACAGTAGCACAATGCTGTTGGCTTAACAGAGTGGAAATTGATGGACAGTTCTGATGAGTGGGACTAGTGGTGTTAAGAATGGAGTGTGTGTGCGTGTGTGTGTGCATGTATGTGTGCTGAGCTCTCCGAGTTCATCTCATCACTTCTGGGCCTGGCAGCATGACACATAATGTACAAAAACAACTGGAAATACAACTTCATAAAAGTACTGCATATAGACAAACAAAGACTTTCCCCTAGTGTTAATGCTCTGGGTTGCACTGCTACATGGACAAGTAGGCCAATCAGAGAATACACCAGTATGAGGTGGTCACATGATCAGGGGCCTGGTAAGAACAGCCCAATTGGGGTCCCACAGTTTGTCTGAGAAGAGCTAGAAGTCACCATGACACTGTGACAGACAACGACACTAATATGGGTGTAGCAACATGGGTAACTACAGGAAGGTTTGTGTAGCTCACGCTGTTGTTTCTTTGTAGTGATTTAAAAATAGCTCTGCCAAAAGACTTTCTTTGAGCTTCTCAGTCTTTAAACTAGTGTGGGGAGTGATGATGGCGCAGGTGGTAGAGGTGCCGTTTGGCAATCGGAGGGTTGCAGGTTTGAGCCCCACTCCACCTGACCTCATCGAAGTGTCCTTCACCCATCACCCACCACCTTCAGCAAGACACTGAACCCCAAATAGCTCCTAGTGGCAGGTTTCACGGCAGCCTCTGCCACTGGTGTGTGAGTGGGTGAATGTTAGGCATATGTTGTAAAGCACTTTGTAGGAGTAGAAAAGCACTATATAAATGTAGTCCATTCAAACTAGGGGAAAAAAACATTAAAGTAATCTCTCCTGAGCGAGAGGGCTATGCATGTATTGTATTGACATATGTCATAAAGCTTGGGCAATTCTAATATTCACTCCGAGACTACCACTCAACCCTGATGATATAATTTTGCTTTTTTAGTCTCTCTCTGCCTTTTTCAATGGAAGTTGCTAATTGGTAGGTTGTGTGTGAGCGAGGGAGGGAAGGAAGGTGGGAGGGGGTGTTGGTTGTTTTTCTCTTCAGAGTGATTGACAGGCCAGGAGCCGTGGCGAGGCGCAGAGGGAGAGGACTAACTCAGGTAAACATCTGCTGTTTGCTGGTGCTGCTACCCCACCACACACACACACACTCTCACTCTACTTCCAGAACCACAACTACTCCACCACCACTGACTCCACACCACTCCCAGCCAATGCACAGGGGAGACAGCAGCTGTTCTGACTGTAACTTGGGCACCATGTTTTCCTCTTTAAAGCCAAGTCTCTACTCTTCTGTGACAGGGCTCACTCATTTTCACTTGTACACGTGTGTGTGTGTCGTGTGTTGTGTGTGTGCGCATGTGTGTGTGTGCCTTTGTGTGTGAGAAGGTATGTGTGTGTGGGAAGGTAGTGTTATGGAATGGCATTGGTCGTGCTTGTTCTGTGGGGTTGGTAGGCTGTGGGTGGGGTGGGGGTTGGTTGTTTGATTAAACTCAAACAGAGGGGAGCATCTCTGGCTCAATGTTGCTTAAAGATGACAATCATTTCCTCCTCTGTGCTCACGACTGTGTCTCTGCTTCTCCGGAGTGGTTTCATGGTGCTTCTCTCACAGTGGCAACTCCAAACAAACACAAACAATCAAGGCCAGAGTGTTGGCTCGAGAGGAAGCTGGTGTCTCTCTGTGTGTGTGGAGGTGGGGTTCGTACCATGGTGTGGTGGAGTGGTGGGTGGCAGTGAAGAGATTACTGTATTTGTGCCATTTGCCACTGCAAGGACCTCTGCGTCGCCCACAAACACCCCAGTTGGTGGGCAGCGATGCGGCAGCGATGTGTCGCTCCAGTCCCTCCACTTAATTACCAGGGTGAGAGCACAACGACAGCGCCGATCTGACAGGAGCTGAAGAGGCGCGCTGGAGATGAAACCAGCCGAAGCTCTCCCGGCGTCAAACAAAAGGGAAGACACAAAGCATTCACCAGCACTCCATGGTACAAGACTCTCTTAGACGACATTATCCAAACTGGCACAATACAAATATCTTCACTGTAATTTAACAACGGGGGGTTGTGGGAGAAAAAACAAACTTGGCACAAAATTGGAGTCTTGGATAGAAAATCTTTGGGCACTGATACTGATGACATGCAGAGAAATGGAAGCTTGCCAAGCATCATAGCCAAACAGTTGTCTTTCAGCTGTGAGCATCATTAGTGCAAAAAACAGTGTTGACTTTTCTGGGATTTAATTTCTGTTTCATATTGGATGTGTAATTTAATCTCCACTTGAAGACCGGAACACCATAAGCTTCCACCCTCATTACTGCTCTCTCCACCTCTCGCTGGTGTGTGGTGTTCTTGCAGATTAATGGCTGCTGTACATCACCCAAATGGGTGCAAACATTGGTGGTGGTCAGTGAGGTCCCCCTTCCACTATAAAGTGCTTTGGAGTGTCTTGAAAAGTGCTATAGAAATGTACTGTAAGTAGTAGTTGTAGTAGTTGGTAGTAATAGACTACACAGTCCGTGGGGCCTGAGAAATGCAAACACCCAACATGTCAAGAGAGGAGAGTCAGGTCAGAGGAAGTTCACTCAGGGGTCAGTCACAGGTCAGGAATGCCTAAATGTTTAACCCTGAAACTAACAGCTTAGAAGAAAATCTTTCACCAAGAAATTTATATGATAATCTATAGTTTTATCATTGCATTTTTATCTTTCTGTGGCATCAATGTTGCTAATAACTATTTGTTTAAAATCTCATACTTCTTTCATGTTTGACTGTTGTAATTAAGTGTCATTTGGTTTCTGTGATGTGAAGTTGACACTGTTTGGGATGCAGACATTACAAAAACTGAAGGAAGTGCCATTAATGTTCGTGATGCGTGTCATGTCATGTTTATAACAGGCTCATGTCACCCTTGTGTAGACCCCTTCAAATAAAGTGTTAAAATCTCTGCAATAATGCATCTTGAATGTTATTCTCTGTCTCGAAGGTGCTTAAGATAAAAGCACCTGCTAAATGGACTGATGTAAATGAAGTATTATCACAATGCATGAGTTTCCAAGAAATCCACACCAGGGTGGAAAAGTCATTTTTCAAGGATCTTAAGAAACACCAGACAGCAGCAGAGATAGTCAAAGGTGTCAGCTGCAGGTCATGGAAAGGTTGTGGCAAGAGCTCAGTCAGGGGTCAGAAATGCCTGCATGTTCAAAGGTTGCACAACATCCTAACTCAGACTGGAAGGCTATTTCCAAAGCGCTTCTCTTTGAAGGTTTATTGCCTGAAGTCAGACTCTTAGAGCTATCTCTTTTCTCACACACACACACAGGCCCTTAGGGTGTGTAACTGAAAAGGTCACTGCAGGGAAGGGTATCCATGCAGCCATGCATACAGGTGAGTGACTGCTGTGAGGTGCCATTGTGTCTCAGTAAATATTGTGAAAAAGGACAGGGTCTAGTTTCCCGATAACGTTAGCGTGCTATGAAGACTCTAAAAGATGAAAGTGAAAATATAATTAGTGCATCAATATGATGTGTAGGAGACATGTTTGGATTTTAGAGGGACTGAAAACAACAAAAACAAAATTTGTTTTGGCTATTATTAGTTTTTCAGCGTTCAGGCTAAAAACTATGTTAAGGTAAAGCTTAAAAGTGGTCCAGACCACTCTTAAAAAAGTACGACTTACAGAAGATATACAAATCATGTCATAACCTTAAGGTAGGGTATAACTTAAGAACTTCGGGAAACAGGCCCCAGCATGATTTAAACACAACAGTCAATCTACCAATCATTAGGAATTCATCTTTTGAAACCCTATGCCTCCTTTAAAACTTTATTAGTCAGTGTGAAGTGAACAGGAACAGCAACCACTGCAGTCTAAACGGACAACTGTAATTCTACTCATTAGATTCTACTCATTCAAATTCATTTGCCTCTAATTAATTATAAATTAAAGAAACGTGATGTGAATTTGTAGCACTATTTTTTTTTTACTTTTTGTTTGCGTTTTGGAGACAGTGTGAAGTTTTGAAACTGAAGGGCAAAAAAAACCTTAGTACTAATTCAATGAATATGGATCTGTTGCGGTGAAAATTTCTTTGTTTTATCAGTAAGCTATAATAATCAGCTTTATCAGTAGTCAGTTTTACAGGTGCAAAAAAAACAAGAATCCTTCTTTACCATAACATGACAATTTGTATGATAATTCTCTTCAAAATATCGCCCTCCATTGGAATTTAACATGTACTCCTCCACCTGCATCTGTGAGACTGTACCTTTGAAATTATAAAAATTACTGAGTCAAATTACCACACACACACACACTACACTTAACCCATTTTTTATGTCAGCACACATGGTATTGCAAATTAATGCGAACTCTGCAACATTCATTACATTGCACACAAAACATCCCATCTTCTAAAGGTGTACTAACCATCTTTGAAGGTTGGGGGAAACCAAAAATAGATTGCAGGCGAGCTCCGATCGGCTATATTTCATTCCATGCCAAAGTCTATGAGCTCCAGTTGAAAGGACAAGGGAAATTCCCTAAGGACATTTGGAAAGTAGACATTTATCAAGCCAGTAAAACGCCATATGTTGGTATGATATGAATGAGAATTTAAGGAGTTTAAATTGAAATACTACGATGCTTGCCCATACAGAGCATCCGGAAAGTACTCACAGCGCTTCACTCTTTCCATATTTTGTTATGTTACAGCCTTATTCCAAAATGGATTCCATTCATTTTTTTCCTCACAATTCTACACACAACACCCCATAATGTCAACGTGAAAAAATGTTTTTTTGAGATTTTTCTGTATTTTGGTATCATATAGAGGAATTGCCCCAAAGTACAACTGACAGCAATTCTAATGGTAATTTCAAGAAATGCTCACTCTAAAAGAAATAGCTAAAAGGATCCTTGGCTGGTAAGACATGTTGTCTAATAAGACTGAAGATGGTACTTATCAGCTATATTTGACAGGATTTAAAAACACTGAAAATGCTTCAATTTAAAACTCTAAATCCCTTCATTTGCAGAACTTCTAAGCTGCCACTGTGTTCATGTCTCAATGTTTTCTGGGTTAAAAGGTTGACCTGGTTGATACTGAGGGTTGCCGTTTTTGAAATGGCATACTGCTGTACTAGACACTGTATACGACCTGGAACGTACCATTGCTAGATCTTTTGTTGGAGCCATCATTTCCGTAAGAGACTTGAATGCACAAAGCAGCACACATTCTCTGGATACAAAATGACACCTTCCACTTCCTGTCATATGCAGGTAGAGCATGTGCAGCATGCTGCAGCAACACTTTGATTGATGCACCTTAACTGGACCTTGATTAGCTCAACCATGTGATGTCCCTTAATTACAACAATGGCAGTTTACAAGTTTCAAGTTACACATTTTCTAACTTTTAATAAAACCTTGCATGTTTATGCAGAGTCCAACATGTCTTGCTGGCCAGGGATCCCTTTAAGATAGACAACACTATTTATAAAATTAAAACATCTACACATACAGGACATGAAGGAAAAGTCTGAGATTCATGTTTATTGGTAACAAAGACCTCTGATAACAGAAAACCACCATAATGGGCATACAATGGAATATGCGGGGGAGGGGGGGTTGCTGTACTGTATTTAACAAAACAAACAAACAAACAAAGACACTATATTGCCCTCTCTTATTCCCAAACATTTTTACGACATATAAAAAATACAGATAACGCTGTGCTTGTGTGCGTTTTTTTGTTTAAAATCAAGTGGAATTATATTCCAGTGTCTACAATTAAAAACGTCACATGGAAAGAACAGTGAAACAAGTTGTGTTACAGTGGAATATCTCTGTTTAAAACTTTTTATAAAAAGCTACTATGCTAAAACAGCAACAGCTAAAAAAATGTGCTGTGTTGTGTACTGACTGGCTTTGAGTGGAGAAGAGAGGCCCCTCATCTGGCCGAGTCCTACAGAAAGAGTGCCCTCTGCAGGTAAAAGTGCTTTCATGACAGCTGCTTCTGGAGGCTGAGGAAGAGGGGGTTGGGGAAACACACACACACACACACACACACACACACACGGACACAAAAACACCCATTACATTTCACAATTAGATGCTCCACACTAGTGCTGCCGAAACCACTGGACACCATTGGGGGGGTTTGCCACCAGTTAAAGGGGGTTTCATCAGCAAAATCCTAAGGCCACAGGAACTAATAAAGGGTGTGCGTATGTTAAGAGTGAGTCCAGCTTCATCATCCCTGTTGGTTTGGTTTGAACTCCACTGAACACCACAAATAGCAGAGTCTTGAAGTGCATTTGTGCATCTCAACCTTTCACTCACCTGTACTCAAACCCAACACTCATAGCACCTCTGTCTCAAGCTAGCAAGCCAAAACCTCAGGGTGCAAGTTTCATTTACAAACTTGTCTCTTGAGATGTCAAGAGGAAGTCTACCATTATACATAGTGTGGACAGCTAAAACACAATGTGGAACCACTTCACTTCACTTATAGCAATATAACAAGAAGGGTATTACTCTATTACAGAAGCATAGATCTTCAGCGTTCATAGACTGCACCTTTCAAGTTTCATAAACTCCATCTTTACTATTCGTAGTCAACATCTTTGAAGGAAGATTCTGTTGCATTTCAGCCCACAGCCTGAAAATAGACTGAATAGTGAGTGTCTGTGTGCCTATTCAGTTAGTGTTCAGTGCTATTGGTTGAAATGCTCTGTGTTATGTGTTAAGTTAAGGTCATTGTACGCACCTCTCCAGGTACTCCCTGACGCTGCTGTGGCCGTAGTGCTTGGCCAAACGGGTAAGGGCACCGGTGGCACAACGCCCCTCTCGCTTTCGGCACAGGCTGCAGTTACACATGCCCCTGCAAATAGGGCACTCCCACATCTGACGGGCACACGAGAGATCATTTACAGATTATCTAGCAACACTCAGTTTGAGCTCAAGAAGAGGACTAGATTGAAGTCAGTGAGGACAAATAAGCATCTGTCAATCATAATCTTTAGTGAACACACAAGTTCACAAAAGTTATTTTAAGACATTTTATGATTTAATGTATACATGGAAACATACATGTCACCAGCACACATGTGCATGTGCAACACACACACACACTGTATAACAATTAAATAGTTTGCTTACAGGATCCAGCAGTGCTGTGCGAACATCTTCTCCATAGCGGTTCCTGAGACAGGGCCCACAGAATTGCCCTTTGACCCCTACGCAGTCGGGGCTCCTGCACACCGTCTTGGTGTCCAGGGTCTTCTGTCTGCACTGGTGACATGTGCTGCCCTGTGGGGAGGAAGAACCAACACAGCAGGAACCAATCAACAGGTTTGCACCCAGGTTTAATTCCCGTACCCCACGTTCTGAATTGGTGTTGCTTTGGATAAAAGTGTCTGCTAAATACCAGTCAACTTTACTTTTACTGCATCTATCAGGGGCTTGCTGAACATGGCAAACTAATAGCCAATTGGATATATTACTGAAACAAAGAAACAATAACAATGCAAACCTGAAAAGCAATCCCTAAAGAGTAAATGTGAAGTCTTACATTTTTATTTTATTATTCAAAACTTTATGAGCAACCAGAAAAGTGGATAATATAAGTGGCAAACATCTTATCATTCAGGATACATCCTTAATCATAATGCAAAGGCAAAAGTGTCACCAAGTTGGTAAATGGAGAGACTGCGTACATTTTCTTTGTCGAGAATCTTGTCCTTCGCTCGGTCAGCCACGTTGTCCAGGTCGTCCTGGGTGATATCCTCCACGGGCAGGAAGGAGCGGTTCATTTTGGAGCGCCTCTTTTTCTTGCCTTCGCGAGACTCAAAGTCCACCTTTCACAAATTTTGAAAAACGATCTTCAACAAATATGGAATGGTTTCCACAGATCAGAAATTTCATACAAATGCGAACATTTAGTCTGTGGTCTGAACTGAATGGATATGGCTTTGGAGGGGATAGTTTAATGAAATGCTATAGAGCCATCTTTGTTTCACAGTAGGATATTATCCCATCTGTGATGCATGCCAGATATGTCTTCTCTGAATTGAACACATTCAGATGCAGAGAAAGCAGACGGATGTGAAGTTTAAGTTTGTCATTTTTTGGGTGTTCCATTTTTTGGGTGCTCCAGCATGGGTATGTGTGTGTGTATCTATGCATATGTGCATGCCTCACCTCTACCAGCCTGCGCAAGTCCTCTTTCTTGATTGTAAACTGCTTGACAATTTTGGGGAGCTCCTCCTCAATGCCAAAGTGGTCACGAGGACGGGCCTTTCGCAAGGGATTCCGTCTCTCACTCTGGGGCTCGGACGCAGACCTCTTCTGTTGCGATTTCTTCTTTTTCTGGACACACAGCCAAAGTATTACTTAGGACATTACTTAAGACATCAGACAGCTGACACAAACACAGGCCACATCATGAGTCAAATTATAACGTAACAAAAAGTGCTAGTGTTTTCACTGTGACATCTGGGTGAAAAGGGCCTCAAAACACTCAAACCAGCCCACAAGTCATAAAGGATTTTCATTGCATTTTGCGATAGTATACATTTGTATACTATCCACTGACCAAAACACATTTGAAACAAAGTGAAGCCAGGTACAAGATTATTCAATTTTACTGCAGGAAACTTTCAACATTTAGTGACAGGAGATCTAAGAAGATGACAGATGAGAACTCACTGGGGTGGTCAGAGGGGAGATCTGCTCCATGGCATTCAGGTCAGCAAAGAGTTTTGCAAGCTAAAGCAGAGGACAGAAACAGAACACAGATCGAAAAACATCACAGACTTTAGAAAAAGCTGCAGCATTTTCTCCTTTGTCAAATATTATCTTTTTTTATTTCCTTTCCACACTATTTGTAGACTTCATTCACAAAAACACATCAGTGAAATGTACACACAGCATCATTTATGTGGTGCTTTTAACCATGAAACTTTGTTCGAAGGACCTCACTCTCAATTAGCGTGCGTGTGTGGACACTATTTGATTCTTCTGGAAATGTTTAACACTGCTCTCTGCATGACCCTTTGAACTTTTCAACGAGATGGATTAGCTGCAACTATGTAGGCTATTTCTAAACTAGACTTAAAGGAGAAATCAATCAATCAATAGCCCAAGTTCAAGGTCACCAGAAACTTTGATACAACATAGACTAAACAGCGAACCAGCAGCTAACGTTAACTAAATGGGGCACAGGAAAATTAAACTGAATGTGTGCCCCATTCAGTTAGGGTTAGCTGCTGATTAGCAGTCAGTTCCATCGAGGCTAGAACATAACTGTGCTCTGTTCACGTTGTATCAAAATAGTTTTACATGATCAAGCAATTACATGGTCAGTTTCTAAAATGTGCACTTATGCATCTAGTGTCGCCAGTTCCACTGATGGTAGAGACCCCTAATTGTAGCAGCATACTGTACAGGGCACAAGCACAAGGCTACAGCAATGCATCCGGTGTAGTGTCCCCATGAGTGCTCCTCACCATGGCTTTGTTTTCTTGGATGTTCCTGGCGCGCTTGTTGAGGGCCTGCATGTCCACTTCGGACAGCTCTTCCTCATCTTCGTTCCCCTTGTCGTTCTCGTCCTCTTCCTCTGACAGCTCCTCGGCACGCCCCTTTGCTTTGACCACAGCCCTCTGCGGTCTACTGATTGGCTGGGCCACAGCCCTTGGTCTCCTCTGCCGTTGCTCAGTGTCTTTGCTCTTCGTTACTTCTGGTTTGGCGTTTTGGGGCTTGGACGCCGCGGCTGCTGATGTTTTCAAGACGGAGTTCTTCTTGACGGGGAAACGGAAGGCCACACACAGACCTGAGCTACGCCTCCTGGGGGGCACAGGCCCCTCCCCCTCAGAATAGAAGCCTGTGTCCTCATCACTGTCTTCTTCAGAGTCCACCGACTGTTCAACAGATAACGAAAATATTAATAACCTGGTCAATGTGGTCTTGATACATCTTGCCATCATCATGGCAGTGTGCCATCAACCAAAAATATTAACTGAATCAGTAATAATAAACAATGACACACACACACAAATTACTGTGTACTTTTCATACCTCTGCCCTCTTCCGTTCCCTTTGTGGAGCTTTGTTATCATTGGTAAACCCCTCGAACTCCTCCTCGCTGTCGGTGTCCATGAAGATATGGACCAGTTCATCTGTGATGTACTTGGAGCGAAAGCAAAGATCCTGCAAACAGGACTGGATTAGACACAATGTCAAAAAACAAATAACAGTAATTTCACAGCAGACTTTAATAAAACGAAATAAAACACCAGCAACCCATCCCAGCCGCCCCCATCTGTGGATCAACACCTGAAAGTTCCCCCAGGTCTTATCTTAGACCTACTCCGTGAAACGGAAACCGACCCTGCACTGAAGGCAATCAATCAAATTCCAAGCCTTCTGCTCTACACAGTTTTATGGTTCATATTACACTTTATGGCAGGAAGGGGGTGGTATCAACTGTTCCCGCCCTGTGAAAAAATTGCTGCCTACTTTGGAGCACATTCAAGATCACACAGCACTGTGCAGCATTGCACAGGGACACTGACCTAAAGAACACCTGGATAGAGGATCTATTTCATAACACTGAAGTGTATTCTTTAGAGATCAGTGCCCCCGCACAGTGCTGTGTGATTTTAAATTTGCCTGTTTCAGTGTCGCTTTACTGAAAGCTTTGTGCAGACAGTACCTGTGGATTTCCATCACCTAAGGTCATGGGCTGCTACTCAGTACTTACTGCCTTTCCAGAGTCCTCAGAATGCAAGCTATCCCGACTGTCCTCCGAGAGGTTCATGGGGGCCTCAGACTTAAACCCCTTGAAATCCTCATCCTCACTTGGGGCTTCAGATGTGTCCACTACGGTAGCCTTCTTAGAAGGCTGTGGGAGAGAGAAACAGCACCGTGTTTTGCGGCCACATTCAAGTCTCCCCCCACCTTCTACCACATTACATTGTAGCACATAGAAAAATTAACGATGACACAGAATCCAACCTGTATATTTTGTAAAAAATAGTCTACTCAACTTAAGCATATTTGGTCAAATATCACACGGTCAAGTATGTTTTAAAATCGATGGATACAAAGATGAAAGTTGAACCTTTGCATTCCATGTTGTGCGGCTTAATTCTTCATCAAAGAAAGCGTGAATTTACCGAGGAGAGCGGGGTGTTCTAACTATTACAAAATACCATCAGCACAACAAAACTGTCTTTCATTAAGACCCTAATTACCTTTGTAGTTTTTGTCATTTTACGCCTTTTAGGATAGTGTCTTCTGCCCATGTTTAGGCATGCAGCATGCAACTCTTCCCTCACAAAGAATGAATGGTTTAAAAAACAACACGGGAATGAGGACCTCTATCGACACATAGGGGTGCAGTGTGTGATTTACACAATCCAGCACTGGCAACTGAGTCATAAATTCCTTCTTCGTGGCTTAAATACATTATACAAAGCAACAGATCAAATCATAGCAGAATTTGCTAAGCGAGAAAAGTTATTTTCTGTAACTTTTCATTCAAAACAAACGCCCCCTTCCGCATTTCTCGGTAAATGGAACAGTCCAAGTTAGGCCTCTCAGTTTCGCGCGAAAACTTCTGCCCTGTGTTGAGAGTGCAGCATAGAGCCGCAAATGTAGCTGTGTGTGTGTGTGTGTGTAGGCCACAGTAGGCGGTGCATATGGCGTATTTACTGCCAATGTGTATATCCGGGGCTGATTTTTTTAATACCTTAATGGCCATCGTTCGTCTTTCTACCTTAGCGCGATGCGATGGGGGTTGAACAGTTGAACATAAACTGTGTCATAGCGGCCTACTACATCATACTCTGAGTTAGGTCCAAGTACAGTGAGTGACATCTGATAAATTTGACAAAGTAGACACGTTGCAGGATAACTCTTAAATCGAATCACGGATTTATTCGGAGATAGTGAGACTATACATCTTCACCTCCATCATACACTAAACATGGAGTAGCTGTATCCAGATCCATAGGCTACCTATGTACAGATCTCATCTCAAACTAGAAAGTACGGAAAGCATGCATCAGTTGTATATTTTGTTTGCATTCGTATGCTTTACTGTATTCGCATTTGTATTTTATTTATTAATTTATTTCAATTAGGTATGTATGCATAATATAAATCAATTAGGTACAGCGTACAACTTCAATTTGCTTCATCAATAATCATAAATGGCGAGGCATGATGAGACTGAAGTGACATTTTCTAGTTGCAAACCATGCCGAATTCACGTAATAGTGCCATGTAAGTTTTTCCTTTACCTAATCCACAAATGCAATTTAATTCTTAATTTAAGGTGACCAGACCTCCGAGATGAAAATCGGGGACACTTCCCTAATTCCTGAGGACAATTCTATTTCTACAGTTAATATCATTAAAATACGTTTTAGCTTCAAAAGTCGGGGCCAAAGCGTTTTTGTATTTAACCAGGGACAGAACACCAAAATTGGGGACTGTCTCCGGAAATTGTGGTCGTCTGGTCACCCTATCTTAATTCCCAAACCAATTCACGAACACGTTTGCAGTAGAGCTTGTCAACATCTGGCACCGTTGCTAAGCCACAGGCATCTTTTCCTTGCCATGTGTACGCCTACAAAGTTAGTCACTGACAGCTGAGAGTTTCACAAAGCTTTAACGACGCATGATTGCTCTAGACGAGTATATTTCGCCCACAAATAATGGCTGTCTTTTGTCGTTCTTCTTCATTTTCTGCTCAATTGGCACCTACCGACCGCTTTTCCAGCATTGTCAGCGCAAACACCTGCAAGTGCAAGGCAGTGGATTGTCCTCCGCGGGAAAACACAGCGCTCTTCCCCTCCGTCAGAGTTTCTTTATTCGCAGCCGGTCTCACAGCCTTCATTAACGCGCAGAGCTAACGACTCGTTCGATGACAGCGAAATGATACGGTTGCACTGCATGATCTGCGCGGGAGGAGAGGAAATAACAGCGCCCGCAGCCGCACATCCTTCGCGCGACGCCCGCCCGCGCAGCGCAACATCCTCACAGCAGGTAGCAACACTGTCACAATGCGCGCGCAGTTGAACGAAAATTACAAGCAGCTGTTTAAGCTTTGTTTTGCCATCTTTTATGTCATCTGTTATAGAAGCAGTGCACTCACTAAACGCACTCTACAAATAACCTCCCCTAAAAGGATCTGGCAGTAACCCCAGTGTCGTGAGTGCATGGCAGCCTAGCTGTTGGGTGCATCACGAGCAGTCAGGCGGTGGACTGCAAGTTATATTAGCCTGTTATAATGACTTTGCAACGCCAGTTTAACCTATGTATATGTAACCTATCCGGTCTTGCCGATGCTATGAAGACGTACAGGACATAGGCCTGTCCTCAGTTTTACTGGCCAGGTAGGCCTGAAGTTAAACCAGACACTGGCTGTCTATATGAAAAGTGAAAATGTCTTAGGCCTGTTGCTAGCCCACAAGATCCTCGTGTGTTTTGATATCCATTTCAAAGCCAGAGGCGAACACAGGTGCAAGAAATTAAGCTATTCTCCGAATAAGCTATTCTCCGAAATTCCAAACCACGCAATTACCTCGATCTCAACACGATACTGGCTTGTGTCCAATTCCAAGTCCTTGATAGTGCATAATGGCCCAGTTAAATTAAGCACTTTCTATAACGAATCGCTGAATAGACTACTCTTGTTTTAAACATAGTGGTTTGCCGACTTTCAAGGGTTCTCTCTTTTGATGGGTTGGTAAAGGCAAGACGATAATATTGGTGACTCCACCTACCTCTTCTCAAGACCCAATAATCTTTATGATCTGATGTAGGCTACTGAAGTTCTGACACACTGAAGATGGTCTTGCTCGTGTGACCTCCTGCAGTGCTGTGCAATCTTCATGTAAATAGTCAAATGTCGCCATCTAGAGTTGAAAGATTGTATCTTTATGAGCTCACATTAAGAAAAAAAGAATGAAAGAAAATTAATTCCTGCCTTTATGGACATCATGTTCTGTATGCTGTGCATTAGAGGTGAACTGATGTGATACAAACAGTTTTGTTCCTTTAATAATTATAATAATAATATATCAGTTTGACTGTATTGCAGTTATCAATGTTGGTGACAAGAGGCCATTTGATGATACCTGATTTGCACAGAAGAATGAATGTCAAGGTGGCTTACAGTAGACACAAAAAAACTGCACTTTACTGCATAATGCAGTGTTTTAGACTAAATATTGCAGTGTACAAAAAAAAAAAAAACATGCAGCTAAACTGAGCATATGCACTTGTCCATTGCGATAGGAAATACCATTCAGTTCTTAAAACTTTCTTCATTAGCTGCCTAAAGCTGCTGTTCCCATGGAGATGGACTGTGAATCAAAGAGTTCCAGACTGAGCGCAGGTCAATCATCTAAACTGCTGTTATAATGCTGTCATAAATCACACTGTTGAGTGTCATTAGTTCAAGAATGTGAGAACTCAGAACTGTCTCAGGATTCCAATGTAAAGTAAAGTGGTCATATACTGTTTTCAGCTACTTGTAATTTTAAAACTTTGGCCTACTATTGACTCAGCAGTTCATTCATCAATCAATTCATACATCAATCAGTTTATCAGTTCATTTGCAAGTTCAGTGCATAAAAGTGAAGCAATTGGGAATTGCTAAGCACTTAGACAAAAAAAATGTATTTGTTTTTGAACTGTAAATATAAAATTAATTTACTTTACCTAGATCTACAGTACTATTCAAACACACAGTGATTTGAAGATGACTGTTGCTTCTCAATTTCTCTAGTGCAAACACAGAGAACATGAGTTTCCAGAAGCATGGCTCTGTCCTCTGCCTGACAGTGCTCACTGGCCTTCACAGAGGAGAGTGTACATCGCCTGTGCCATGCTACCAAGGCTACAGCAGCATCACTGTGTATACCAGAGTACAGCTTACACTTGATTACCAGCTGGAGTTTAAGGAGCAGCTGGCCAGTCAGGTGCAGGTAGAGGCCCCTAAACAACTAGGGCCAGGGTCTGCTGAGGCACCCCCTAAGCCCATAAGAAATGACATCATGATTGGCTGTTTCATGCCAGTTAAATCTGTGAGGGTTCAGGGCTAAGGGTTAGAGGAGAAATTGGGATTCAGGCTCTGTTGAAGAACCAGGGAACTTTCCTCTGTTTATACAGGTAGGAGAATAGGAAGCTCTTTAAAAAGGCAAAGCTATCATAATGGCAATAAAATCATCATAAGTCATCATTCCAGTGTTTGCACAAAATGTTATCTTTACTCTATGTAGCTACTGCTGGTTAATAAAATCTGGTCTATGTCTCATACTGATGTGCACAACACTGTTTTATTTTTCTTTTGTTGGTCATGGAGCACTGTGGAAACTGACGTGGATAAACAGACATAAAAACACAAAGACATTACAAAACTAATACAAACACATACTCTTAGATTTTAAAAAGCAAAATACAAAAAAATGATTTCAAACAACACATTACCATGTACACCTTGTAATCAGTGCTAGAATAGTTTGGAGCATCAAGAGTTTTGGGGCCGTGTGTCTCACCATCTCATCATTCAAGCCTTTGTCTGATGCGATCACTTCCGGGTCATATAGGCCAAATGTGGTTAAAGTCACATGACATGCAAATTTCACCAAGAGATACAACATGAAGGCAAACATACACTAACACAAAAAAATATATGGCTAACAATAACAAAATAATCATACATACACACAAACAGATATTTAAATGATACGAAACACAACTCTATCTTCCCTGAGGTCAACCCTGCTCCAATGAGGTCACATGCTCCACAGCACCCTATCAGTGCCAGCTACACTGTAAATCAAGCTGTAATGAATACATGAATATGCGGATCGAAAAATAATAATGACCAGTAGATGGCAGCCTTGGAAAAGGAGTGGCAGAGCCTATTTACAGTTGAAATTGTATATTTACATACACTTCAAAAACAAGAAACTAACTTTTCTTTACTGTCAGACAACAAAACAGTTTGTATTTGTTAATGTCAGAATAAAGAGAGAAAAAAAACATGATGTTTTATTACTTTCATCAGTCAAAAATGTACTTACACTTTCATTAGAATAACCTTGAAACTGTTGACAGAAATGGTGTAACTGGATCAGTTTTTTTAAGGCCTCCTTGTATATCTTTTCAGTGCAGCACACATATTTTCTATGTGATTGAGATCAGGACTTTGTGATGGCCGTTCAAATAAATTAATTTGTAACTAATTTGGAGGTATACTAGGCAGAGACCTAGTTTAGTTCCTGCATAATGTCATTGTTCATTCGGAGACCCAAGCTTTAACTTCCTGGATGATGTCTTGAGATGTTGCTTGAACATTATCCACATCAATTGCTGTTTTGTTAAGTGCTCCAGTAGCAAAGCAGCCCCTAAACAAGATGCTGTCAGCCCCAAACGTTTGGGATGGTGTTCAGCGCATTAACCGCTATTGTCATTGTCAATGATTTGTTTACTGATATCAGGAAGGTTAGTCTTAGTTATGATGGGTTTTCATGTCTATTTTGATATATATGATAAGTTCTTATTATGATTATCAATGTTGTTTATTTACCTGTAAGTCACTTTAACAGTTCCCACACTTCCACACTCTTCATTTATAGATTTCCATGAAATGTGAGTTTTGACTTTTCTTCAGAGTTATTTAAGGACTACAATTCACCCTTGCTGCCTCCTTTTTTCTATGACTGATAAAAAATAGGCTACATGAAGCATCTCTATGTAGCCCAGACCAATAGCTTTAATAAAACCCTCAAGCAAGCAATTGAATCGAAAATGTCCAGGCCCTCTGTACAGAATTACATATTTTGACTAATTTGATTGGTCTGGGGTTATCAAGGTTATACCTTATATGAAGAGTGGCAGGAAAATGTGAAAGGTGAGTGAATCCAGATGAGCAATATGTATCATTAGAATAACCTTCTGAATGAAATGAAGTATTGCAAGCTCTGCATTAATTGCATCAACTATATACCTGTAGTCAGAGAGACGTGGTTGTCTTAACAAAAAGTGTTTTTATACCTATACATTTTTTTAACCAGAACATGACCATTTTTAAGAAGATAGACTTAACTGAAAGCTATAGTATATATAGTACTATGCATGTAGAAATACACATGCTATAATGGCATATCATGGGCTAGCTATAGGCTAGTCACACACACACTCTCCTCAAAGTAAGCTGAGTTCATGGGAGATAAAAATATAAAAGCCTTAAATACACTATTATTTACTATTAAATACACAATTATGTTCTTGTGCTCCAGCAAAATTCTGTTAAAATAGATGAAGTTTTGTAAATGACCAATGAACATGACCTGGTTAATTAACTGGCAGTTTTTACCTAACATGGGGTCCAGTTCACCTCATTGTGATCTGCCAACAAATAAATCTAAGGAAACTAAATTATTTTGGGGTTTTACTTTATGTTTGATAATATTTGTATTATCCATTTCCAAATTTTGCCAACCCCCTAGTTAAAGCAATATTGCCACTATAATTTAAATAAAACATGGGTAATGTTTTTTTTTTATTTAAATAAAAATGTAATTGAAATAAAATCATCACGGTAAAAGTTACATTTTTTTTTTTATCAACTTGGGTCATAGTTATTTAAAAGTCATA
This sequence comes from Tenualosa thibaudeaui, assembly GCA_027481765.1. NCBI lineage: Eukaryota > Metazoa > Chordata > Actinopteri > Clupeiformes > Clupeidae > Tenualosa > Tenualosa thibaudeaui. The sequence continues at coordinate 2,957,147 of JAIFZK010000011.1, forward strand.
CTATCCACTGATGCACTTCACCATGTTCATTCTTGAATGGGTATCCCCTTGGAAAGATTCTTGTACATTTTAGATCGCCTTGTAAGTTCCCAATTTTGTCTTGTTGTCCAACAGGGGTGTGATTCATTTTCTGGGACAGGTGCCTGACGTTGTAGGCTACAAAGTAAACTTTCCCAGAGGTCCCGTGACGCTGACGTCACGCTGTATTTCATATCATAAAACCATTTACTTCCCGAGATGACCGAGGAGACCAAATTACATTAATTTTCATAATGTGGTTTTGTTGCTGTTGCTGTTGCGGGTCTTCAGAGAATCCAGAGAATTCCACTACTACACAACCGGGCGAGGTATGGTCGCGATTTAAATAGGCTGTGTCCGCGTTGAGGCTGAAATGTGTCAACAATGCTAAACTTTGGTTTTGATCTAACAGGCTAACTATTGGAAATAATGTACACTAAACGAGTGTACAGTAACACGGTTATTGGCAAACGAAATTTACTGACTTTAAAAACGTTGATGACAGAAGTTAACTTAATGCAAAGCTGTACACTTGCTTTGTTGCTGACAGGGGCAGTGCCTCAGGGCAATTATAAACTAGGTCCTAGCCAGTACAGTTATGTCAAAGTCAAAGTGTACTTTCAATTCACTATGTCAAAGTCAAAGTGTATTTTCAATTCACTATGTAACAGGCATTACACAGAGGACTGAAATTGCGTTTCACCAGACACCAAATGTGCAATTTAAACTAGAAACACACACACACGTGAAAGTGTGGGCACACCTGATAAAAAAAAACATTATTTCAATAATAGCTTTTTAAGCAGTAACTTCATTTTGACATAGGCTATGTAACATATCAGTTATGACATAACATTTATTGAACCATAATAGAATGAATGGAATGAAACTGAAAGTGAATTAGGCTAATGTGCCCGATTCACTTATTACTGCCGGTTCACTATCCGGTCTGTGTTGTATCAAATTTTCTTTATTTTTCTTAATGAAAGCACTTGGTGACCTGGAACAACAGGGCTTTGTATTGATTCACACCATATTTCGCCTTTAATGTGTTGTAGGTTTCATAATTAGGCTATCCTCATTATTCTTATTTCTCTTTCAGACACAACCTCTTTTGCAAGGACAGCCACAGTCCGCACGGAAATCTCGCCCAGCACATAATGGTTAGTGTGGAGTATAAAGACACATGAACTTATTCAGTTTATCTGCCACTTGTTGTGTACTTATGTGGTGGGAGCCGATCACTTATTTCACAGAAACACGTGTGTTTCACAGACACCCCCCAGAAAACTGGCAGGTTCATTGCCCGACATATTGGCATTCCTGATCTGGACCGACGCTTTGAGGACGTGGCAGAGATGTTCAACCTGCAGCAAGACCACCACGAGACTATGAGAGAATGCCTTCATACGCTCAGGGATCGCTACCACTGTTCCCGTGGAGATGGATTGTCTGAGTGTCTGAAGAGAATCAAAGAGGAGCATGGTGAGTTCCACTCTCCACTGTTAGAGACATGAAGGTGAATCATCCATTTCACCCAAGTGGGCTAACAAATTAAGCAATAACATTATTATTGAAGGTCCATCTAAAAAGTTAACAGTGTTGTCTCAGAGAGACTTTGAGAGATGTTTTTTCTTAACCACTAATACAAGACAAGTTTTTTATTAATGAATAATGCAGGACTGTTTTATCTATGATACACACTCTTTTGATCTCATCCAGTGGTCTCTGCATTTAACCAGTCTGTGAATTAGTGAAATGCATACACAGCATACAGTGAGATGAAACACACTAACCTGGAGCAATGAACAGCCAGCTGCTGCGGTGCCCAGAGAGCAGATAGGGGTTAGGTGCCTTGCTCAATGGCACTTGGGCCATGGATGTGGACAGGACAGCGATGCTCGATCACTTCCCCTGCCTACATTTTTCCATCTGGTCGGGATTCAAACTGGCCACCCTTCGGTCACAAGCTCGAGGTCCTAACCAGTAGGCCGCAGCTGTCCCAAAGTATCTCTGCTGAGTCTGTTTACACCCTCAGATTTTTTTTTGTTTTGTTTTTGTACATAGGCTGTCAGTCACAGAAACATACTACAGTGTATAGTACTGCATAGTTGTACTAGCCTATGCCCAGTGCAAGTAGTTATGCTCATGTTGTTTAAGTAACATTTAGATCAGTTGCAGAGATGCATGTATTTGAATGAAAATGGATGCAAAATGAAAGAGATGTTGGTGGTCCACCCATGTATCATGCTGGTCTGTTGTTGATGTTCTGCAGATACGCACCAAGTCACCTTCCTCATGAAAGGCTACGACTTCTCTCTGGCAGTGGTGCCGAACGATGAGGTTCCCAGCAAGCTACGCTGCACCCAGGACAGCATCCGAAGCCTGTGTCAGGCTTCTAAGGCCATCGTGGCCGCCGGCACCAAGCTCCAGGAGATGATTGGCTGGTTGCTGAAATCAGAGGAGCAGGTGGCCAATCAGGTACTGAAGGAAGCCCCTGCCTATCAAGAACAGCTGAGGCTGGAAGATAACCTGAAAGAGAACCTGCAGGAGTGTCGTAGGGCCAGAGATCAGTCTGCAGCTTACAGGGAGGAAGCCGGGAAGATCCACAACGAAGCAGCACTGCTATCGGGGGTCAGTCTCTGAACCTCGCTCTGACTGTCCTCTGACCTTTCTTAATCCATGGTGATCATGATTTAGATATATAGGCACTTTAGTGGTTCTGAGATGCTCTGAAAAGTTTTGAAAATCCATATAGGACAAGCCTTTTTTATTTTATGATGGAACACAATGGTTAAGATTGAAATTTTGATGAATGACTCTGTGCCGAGAATTTTCTGGTGTTGCTGTAGCACCCCTCCACCTACAGAGTGGCTGCATATGTGCACAGCTGCAGTTTTTCTTAATACGCATTAAACTTTTGTTTGTAAAAAATGAAACTCACCAAGTGGTTGGTAATGTTCACTGATCACAACCTTCGCTGCAAACTGTAACAACAGGTTTTTGACCATTCTTTCTTAATTGTGGATCTGTTTTTTCAAACTCCTCACACCTGCAGTGTGAAGCAATACTAGTTGCTAATACAAGTAATAATGGAAGCCATACTTTGCGATGATTTTTGTATTAGCGTACTGATGTGGTACCATCACTCACTATGGACGTCAACAATATGAATAACTTCAAGGGAAAATTAAATGAAGTGAAGGTTGTGTTGTAAATTATTTAAAGTGATAGTCTGGAGGAGGCTACTTCCAGCCTATATTACTGAAGTACTCTGGACTGTTACTTTAATCACAATAGCTAAGATTGTATTATTATAGGAAGCCTTTTGGTACCTGCGTGTTGTGTAATTATAATTCACTCTAACCTGGTGGTGGTGGTGAAAAAATTATTGTATTGTTAGGCCTCATAAAAGAAAGGGAAAAAAAAGAATTTGTACGTTAGGTGTTTTGTGGAAATGATTGAGTGCAACTATGGATATGTAATTGCCATATTTTATCAGTCTCTCATAAACTATCCTTTTATGGCATCTCTTGTTTAGACAGGGAGGCTGGAGAAGCACTGAAGTCCTAGTCATTACCTTAGTGTCTGTGAGAAACATTTATACAGTCAGCGCTGTGATGTTTTGCAGACATTTTCAGACTCTCCAGTTTAGACAAAGAGATCCAGTAATGTTGTTAGGACTACCCGGTACACAGTCTTTTTTATGTTCAGAATGATTATACTTTTAATTCAAAATTCTATCTCTGTGGAAACACCAAAAAAATATTTTTTGGTTTGTTCAGGGAAGTATAAATGCAAATTTTTACATTGTATTATTGTTGTACTGCTATAAAAAAAAAATCGGTTATGTTTTGGTGTTTTTTTGCTGACTGATGCTATGGGAAAGCCTTAAATAAAACAGTCCAGTATTCTGCACTTTTATGTACTTACAATAGTTTCCTCAACAAAACAACTATTAATTTTTAAAGACAGCCTATAATGACTATTTGTTGACATTTTACAGGGCCAACTGTACAAATGGACTGAATAGGGAGAACTGTCACTTAAATATATATACATATTGTGTATCATCTATGTCTGTCATTTTTTGTATTGTGTACTTTGTAATGGTGTGCTGAATCGTTTTGTGTTCTTGTAAAGCACTTCTGTAAGATTAAACATATATGAGTTACTTATTCTCTGTGTGCAGTCTGTGTTTGCCATGTGGACTTACATATTTGTAACTAGAATGTTGAAGAATTCAGATGCCTACTGTATACCCACCCCTGCTAAACTATTTAACAGCAGTGAGTGTTACAGTTATCTTACATTTACATTACGACGGTGGCAGCTGGGATTCAAACCCACACCTTTTCAGGCTACTTGCACGCTAGCCAGGTTCTTTAACCACTACGCTACCACTGCCCAGTTATGTGTTATTTCTGTTATGGAAGAGGAAACTCGGGTGTATTTACATTTCTGTTGGGGAACAATTTGTTGTACAAACTGTTCATAACTAGACTCAGATCAATATGAGGCAGATTGCTGTATTATGTACCAAATGTTTCCATATCCAGCAGGACTTCTTAGTGGGAGTTTCTCTGAAAAGAGGTAACTCCAATTAGCATATGGTACTTTTCTGCACTTCTGGCATCTGGCTAGATTTAGTAATATATAGTTATTCTTTTGAGATCAGTGGTTTATTTAGAGTGTTTCTGTCAAAAGAGGTTCTCTCAAGATCTGTGATGTCATCCTCTACCAGTGGACTGTGAGAGATGGCAGGACCAATCAAGCTATATGGAATATACCAGTTTATGGACCATGAACTTGAGCTTTATATGTAAAGATGTTTACGTGTTTTGTGCTCATGCATAATTTCAGTTACATATGATGTGGACATACCATGCGACGAAAAAACTCCAAACAGACTGTATAATTAAAAGTACATTGTCATCTGTTTTATTTGCACTTATGAGAGATGCATTTATGTCAGTCCTTTTACCTGAACTTATCTTAGGAGTCTGATTTGTTATGTTTTATGACCAGAGGAATCAGCTGTATCACCAGATGACACGTCCCCTTGGAGTGTATACCAATGAAGCAGGCATTTTTGGTCTTTCACAAAATCAGTCCAAGCTACATTACACCCAGGACATAATGGAGGAGTTGAATTATGCACTCTCTGGTGGTGTGGATATAATGTTGACTCTTTTTATGTTTTTTTAGCCTATATTTTGTAATGCAATTGTGTTGATAAATGCTGAGTTGAAATGGTGCAAAGCCATCTAGTGGTCACAGTCTGTATTTCTCAGCATTGAGTTCATTCCTGTCTTCTTACCTATTTTGGGTAATTTTTTGGTGCAATTGTAGCCTATGGCACAAAAGTGGAATTGGTGTACTACTACGCCTTGAGAAACGCTGTGTGTGCACAGGTTGATAGGCTGCTTACTTTCTACACACTTTAATGCATAATCCATGTGAAACAGACGTAAGAGGAAATAGCTTGCTATTGTAACACAGTAAGTTGTGTTCTTTGTTGTAAATTATACATGATGTGCAGGTGATGACCCTTTTATTACCTAATGCCATTTACTGATCTGTTTTAGGGTGTCTTGGTATAGCCGAAGATACAGCCTTTGTCCAAACGATATTTTTGAGCCAGCCGTGATTTTGAACCCATCTCATACCTTAACTTACAGCTCATTATTATCATATTGTGCAAGATTTTTCCCTTCCCCACAATGGCTGCTTGAATGAAATTTAACCTATTACCTACTGTGTATGGGAAGAACATGCAACATGCGTCTGTGACCATGTATGTTAGAAGAAAAACAGAAAATGTTCATCCTGATTTAGGCAATGCAATTTGGATTACTACTAGGGTTGGGAATCGAGAACCGTATATGAATTGAGTGCTTCAGTCTACTGGAATTACTGCCTTTTACCAATGCTGCCATGTTTTTATCACAGGCAATTAGACTTTCTGAAAAGTAGAACAGAAATATACATAGTTCTACATGATTTACATCATTGTAATAAGCCATTATAGCTGCTGTAGAAATATTGGCTACATTATAGCTTCATATGTTTATACCGAAAAACTGTGTGGTGTAGCTCTACTGTAAGGAATTGATAAGAGAATTGATAAAGAATCGGACTGATAAGCAGGATCAACAATGGCATCAGTATTGATAAAATCCTATCAATTCCCACCCCTCAATTGCTACATCATCCAGAAACTAACAGGCTCTGTGATACCCCCTGTGCAAGAGCCCATTCAGACCATCCTGACTAGCCAGTCAGGACCAACTGACATGTTTTTCAGTATAGCCAGGCCCAACCCAAGGCTTTCAGAGTTCACAAACAAAAAAATGAATCAATAACTCTACTACTACTGCTACTAATAACAATGATAGGACAACATTTTTAATTACTATATAATACTGCTGTTACAATTTATATATGTTTTAATATAAATATCTACCTAGTTGTTGTCGTTTAGAACATTTAGACATAAATATTGGAATAAAAATCGAAAGTTGTGAAATAATTCTGCCGCCTATTATATAGCGGTTGTTTTGGCAATATTTTTTAAAGGCTTCCAAGAGTAGTCTTATGATAAATTCTGTGACAAAACTTTAGTAGGCAAATGTGCCGAGCGACGATTACAATTTGATTGATTCAACGGTGACAACCTACCCTATTCGTGGAAATTATTGAACCCCACCCTAGATACTAAATGATTGGTTGCTATATGTAGAAACTCGGCAAAGCCTTTATCTTCTGCATTGTGATTGGCGAGAAGTGTTTGCCAATCCCACGTAATGCCCACGTTCAAGCTAGTTTGAAGTGTGAAAGTAATGGAGATGGATGACTTGAATGTGCTCAATTATTTAGGAAATTTATGGAGTAACTGATAGCCTTCCGATAGTCAGAGCAACAGCAAGCGGCAAAAACTGCGGATTGCAAGATAGCATGATAGTAAGTATGGTAAACAGATACTTTGCGAAACTACGTTTGTTTAAAGTCTCGTGCATAGTGGTTCTGTTAGCCAGCTAGCTAACTAGCTACTGTTACTTTAGAAAATACGTGTATGTTACGGCTATGATTATGATTAATGTGTGTTAGTTTACTGTTGCCAGCGGACCGTTATATAATAACGTATGCATTTTTTCCTCATAAAATTTGGCTAACGTTAACATTACTCAGTGGCAGTGTCAAGTGTCAAAAGTGATCTAGACAGGCGGGCTGGCTTGAAGCAATGGGATGGAGTTCACTCTGCACAACATGTCAGTGGTGGCATGCAAAAGGCATCTGATTAGGCTAATATTACTTTCATATCTTGTGGTTTAATAATAGCTTGGCCTGGCAGTTTTATCCGCATCGTGACACAAGCTAAAGTTCTGGTTAAGGTTCTGGTTAATATGATTGCTCCGCTGTGCGAGTCGTGTTTGAAGTCTGGGGAGGAGTTAGTAAATTAACGGATTAACGGTAATGTACCGCCGTGCTCTAATTTCCTAACCAAATAACGGACATTTGAAAGCGAACTGTGCAGGGTGAATAAAGTTACCAAATGTTCCGATCGGTTGTTGGCGTCTGATGCCCGCCAACAACTCTCTCTTAGTCCATTCTCTAAGCACCCATACACTCTTTATCATTGTTATAATTCCGGTGATGTTTGACTTCCCGCAGCTGTGTTTCGCAAATTCGCTAGGTCACATCAAGGTTATGCGTAGATAAACGAAATGAAATCATTCCGCTGTTTTTGGTGACGGGACAAAAGAGATGTGGCTACAGAATGAAGTTTAAGTATGCATGATGGTAATGTTGCAATTTAGTAAGAAACTGTAACTTTAGGCGCGTGATTGTATTATTGTACTCTATTAAGGCATTTATGTGAAATCCAGTGCAACGTGCTGTCATGGAAGAGGTAGCGTGTGTCCTGCTGTAATCATGGAGCGCGATTGGGGACGCCGTCATAAGAAATAAGAGCTCACGGAATACCATAGCTGGCATTTATGCCGCATATGATTAGCAGGATCTCACAAGGATGCTGGGCGAACGAGCTGTTTCTTTGAAATTTAGATTTCTGCACTAAGAAGCGAAATTGAGCTTCCTCTTAAGAGGATTCCAGGAGGCTGCGTTACTAGTGAGTCTTTTAGACAGAGGCATTAACCCAGGGAATTGGTTTAGCTTAGAAAGTCCAATTTTATTTTGTAGAAGCATGGCTGCAGCTCAGACATAACAACCTTGTGATGATGACAGACCTGTAGACCTATGCATTGCTGTCATTCTCTTTTGGTGTAATTTTCTAAAGTAAAGACTTGTGCATCCATGAAATCTGTTTTTCTCTCACTCTCTTCCTTAAGCTTTCTCTGGCTCTCTTCGGCTCCCTCTTGCATGCACACACACACACAAATAGTGAAGGGGAGAAGCGATTACATAATTTCATCAAACAGGCCCACGTCTTCCGCCCAGAGTCTTATTATGTGTGTTACATAAAAATAGAGCTTATTTCTCTGTCGCTCTCTCACAGATGTTACAGTTGACTGATCAGGCTAAAGCAGTGTGTCACACAGATGTGGTTATTCTGGTACACTTGGCTTTTGTCATGAGAACAAGAAGGTGTATTTGTGTTCTTGTACATTTGTCTGTCTGGCATAAACCCAACCTGTGTTTGTCCTTTGAAGCCAAAGGGCACAGTCTTTTTCTGTTTGTCAAACAAGCATTACATGATATTTAGAGATAATCAGTCTTTCTTTCTTTCTTTCTCACTCTCTCACTCACTCAAACACACACATACAAGTAAATGGATAGTCAAGGTGTTCAGTTATATGCAACTGGACTTCTTTTTGGACAAAACAATTCACCTTTCATCCAAAAGGCTTCTTCAGTTCTGGTCTGCTGATGGCAAGACCATTAGATTCCCATCACTCGGCCAGAACATATTCACACTCCTCACTCTGTCTGCGCACACACTCCCCAAGGCCACCCCTAGCTCTCCTCTATATACACACATGCATATGCCCCCATCCTCCCCCCAACACACACACACACTCCTCTACCAACCCTTCACTTTGTGTCCACATGCTCATACACACACACACACCTGGGCCACACCTTGCAGTGCCCGCTCTCCTCTGGACTTTAATCTCCACTTTCACTCAGACTGAATTCTCAGCCTGACGCTCTCCTGATTAACCCACAGCCTGATTTACAGAGATAGACCCAATAAATGAACACTGTGATAAGACAAGACTAGATGGTATGACCGGCATCCCCTTACAAAGAACGTCTGTGGTGGGTTAGTTACATATCAGATGCATACATGTAGCATGTGGAATGGGATTGTGGGTAATGTAGACCCTTGTGAGTCTCCTAGCAGTAGTCATGTACTGTGGTGATATTTGTCAAAAGCATTAAAAGAAAACCAGTGAGTGTATGGATGTTTTATGTTAACTTTATATAACTATGTAACCCGTCTCTTCCCAGTTTTGAGCAGAATGAATAGAAAGGAGATCTACTGGCTACACTGGAAGCTAAAACAACCCTCACCTCTCTGTCCCGTAAAGGCAAGAATGGGAATTATTACTACAATGACACATCATTTTCGCTGTAGTTATGAATAGTGACGTCCACACCGCAAACGAACGACTTTTAGACATAACCTTCACATGAGGAGATCCTCTTGTTACCGTTGGTCAGTATGGGCAATATTCTAGTTACAGTTATTGTCTCGATCCTGGTCTGAACAGCCCTTCACCCCTCTTGTGACACACTTCCTTTTTGCCATTTTATGGCGCTCTTCCACTTTACTATGCGCTCTGTCAAGCTTGTTAAAAGGCTGTAGTGGTGGGAGAGGCACGTGCTGGGCGTCTACTAGAGTTTCCCTTCTCCATTGTCCACTCGGGGCATCTGCTGAAGGGCAGCTGGAGGCCAGGTGTGCTATCGGGGGGGATTTTTCAGAGTTCCATGTTCGGTTTCTGGCTTCCTGTAGGGTCAGGTGAGGTGTGTCACCCTAGTCCGTGTGTGTCCCCACAGGCTATGGAACAGCCGTGTATGACATGTGCAGGCTATCCACTAGAGTAGTAGTAGTGCTTCTCCTTTTACAAGAAGGGTGTGAGGAATGACCATCATTGTGTCTGTGTGTGTTTGCTAGCTCATTGGCCTGTTCAGCAGGATTGGGCAGATTGCACTGTCTTGTTGCACCCTCTTTTGCTCTCTCTCTCTCCCCCTCCCTCCCCCTGGTACTCTTTGCTAGCATTTAATTTTCCCTTGACTTTCTGTTTTTCTTTCACACCACATTTACTCTGCTTGTTCCTCCGTCGAGTCTCTTCTCAGTGCATTTCCTTAG